>BOPN01002864.1:42500-45000 GCA_017312705.2 Penaeus japonicus | reverse complement strand
GCACATGTATATGCGCCTGTTAATGCGCAGTGAATGGGTGATCACGAGCGCATATTCTCGACATCTATTTTCCCCGGAAGTCGAGAACATGCGCTCGTGATCACCCCTTCACTGCGTATTACAAGCGTTTTCGCTCGTCTCACTCCCTTCATTGCTTATTTATGCCTCCATCAGTCACTTGTTGGAGTAATAGACACCTTGACAAGCCCCGTATGAAGTTTATCGTTTCCTTTCTGTAAGCGTAGAAGCCGAGAGACAAAATCTGGATCCATTCTGAACATGTTTTCGAAAATTCGAATCTTCGAACGAGATTTGAACTTCGAAACTCTTGCACTCTGTCTACGAACACGGAATAAAAGAGAGAGGGTAAAAAAGGGGAAAAAAGAACGAATGGAAATTCAAATTTGCATTTCTGTTTATTGACGTTATTTATCGTCTTGAGTCTGGCAGGCTCGAGGGGCAATACGTTATGCTTCGCCGCGCATTGGGACAGTCGGCGGCCATATCTTAGCGGCGACATAACGGCACCGACTTCGACACCGCCTTTAATTCATCTCTATATTCAAAATCCCGGGGAAAAATGCACGCTTCTTACCGAACAAACCCGGGGAATATTTGTTTCAAACGGAATAGCTCCGACCGAGTTTATAAATACGATTCGCCCGGCTAGAAACAAACCACCTATAAATAAGAACTTAACTTACTTACCCTCCTTGAAGGCCATGTCCCTCCCTCGCGCACCCATTCGAACACCGACACTGTCTTCTGCCGGAATGGGATTTATGGCGTGAATACACAACCACTCTCTTATTTTTTTATTTGAGTTGGTAAAATGTCTTCAAGTTTATGTAATCGATGGGTATAAGGTTGGCCCGAGTCCGAAATGCGTTGATATGCAGCTCTCACTCCCTTTCGCCTCCCGACAAATCAGAGAAATACGAAGAAAACGCTTTTTTTTCTTTTTTCTATGATTTATGGCCGTTTAGAGACTCGTATCCGATATAGGAAGCGAGTCATACTATGTTCTTTGTGTGGGTTTTGGGTTATTTATGTGTTTATTTGTTGTGTGTTTGTTTTGGGTGGTTCTTTTATGTATGGTTGGTGTCCGTTTGTGGTCGTGATTTTTTAAGATTGTCTCTCATTTGTGTGTAAATGTATTCATGTGTATATACTTGTGTACAAACGTCGCTCTCTCTCTGTCTGTCTGTCTCCAATCACACACACACACATATACATATAAAGCCGCATATACACACACACACACACACACACATATACACACACACACACACACACACACATATATATATATATATATATATATATATATATATATATATATATATATATATAATGTATGTATGTATATATACATACATATATATATACATACTTATATATGTATATATATAATTATTCATATATATATGTATGTATTCATATATAAATACATATATATTTATGTATACATACATATATACATATGTACATAAATATAGATATACATTTATACATACATGCATACATACATACATTTAATGTACACACTTCACACACACACACAAATACATATATATATACATATACATATCAACACATGTATGTGTGTGTATATATGTATATATATGTATATATATAATACAGATACTTAAGTGAGAGAGAGAGAGAGAGAGAGAGAGATACAAAATATATTTATTGAAAATATGTATACGTACATACATACATATATACATACATATATACACACATATATGTATATATATATTCACACACATACATATATACATATATATATATATATACATATATATGTATATATATACGTACATATATGTGTACATATATATACATATACATATACATATGTATATTATATATATGTATGTCTATGTATATAAATACACACATGTATGTATACATACATTCATACACACACATTATATACATATATATATATAATATATAATATATATATATAATATGTATATATATATATATATATATATATATATATATATATATATATATATACATATTTGTACGCGTGTGAATTATCGATGTATAGATGAATCAGATGAATCACATTTTCTAATAATTGTTGCAAATCAATCATCACAGGTCGCTTCCTCTTCTTCTACTTTACCCTTTGTGATCGTCATTCCTTATCGTTCACCCTTGTTCAGCTACATTATTTTTCGCTGGACTTTCCAATCAGCAATAATTTCCCCCTGCAACTGACGATTACTTCCCCCTCCCCCCCTCCCCCTATCCCCATCCCTATCCCTATCCCTATCCCCCCCTTTCGCAAAACACACACGCTTCATCTGTTTCTAATGTTATTGTTATTCTCTTTTTCTACTGCTATTCACTCCTTTTGTCTCCGTTTCTCCCCCTTGTGAATTTCCCGTATTTTATTTTTCTTCTTCTCATATTCACTTTGACATTTTCCTCCCTTTCCTTCCCCCCCGGAAACCTTCTTCAGTTGGTGCGTATGTCCCTA
>BOPN01002864.1:27500-35000 GCA_017312705.2 Penaeus japonicus | reverse complement strand
GTGGCTGGTGTTGGTGGTGCTCATTATCATTATTATTATCATTATTATTATTATTATTATTATTATTATTATTATTATTATTATCATTACTATTATTATCATGATCATCATCTTCATAATAATAATCATCATCATTGCTACTGTTATTATCAGTATTGTCTTTAATTTTCTATTAGTCATATTCATCATTAATATCATTATCATTGTTATTATTATCATTATCATTATTATTACAATTATTTTCTTATTTTATCATATATATATGTACATATATATATATATATATATATATATATATATATATATATATATATGTATATATATGTATATATATGTATATATATATGTATATATATATATTTATACTTATATGATCATATATGTATATATATATATATATATATATATATATATATATATATATCATCATTATTTTATTTTCACTTTATGTTGCCTACTGTATTCTCTCTCTCTCTTTCTCTCTCTCTCTCTCTCTCTCTCTCTCTCTCTCTCTCTCTCTCTCTCTCTCTCTCTCTCTCTCTGTCTCTTTCTCTCTTTCTTTCTCTCTCTTCTCTTTCTCTCTTAATCAAGAAGAAAGAACATAGGATATATAATAATAATAAAAAAGATACTCTAAATTGTCCCAAAAACCCGGAGAGCAACAAGCAAAGAACTAAAAGTGCAGACATCGCGGCGTCCAGTGTTTCGAGGAAGAAAAAAAAAAACTTTTTTTTTTTTCGTTCCCTCGATATGTTTGCTTGTTGAAATTGTTCTTCGTCTTTGGATCTTCCACTTTTTCCCTCTTCTTCACTTTCTTCTTCTTCGTTTTTTTTAATTCTCCTTCATTTTTCTTTTCTTTCTCTCTTTCTTTCTGTTTTTTTTTCTCCCATTTTCTTCATTTTTTTCGTTTCTTTGGTTTTCTTTATATTCTTCCTTCCTTTTTTACGTCTACGTTTTTCTTCCTTTTTATTTCCTTTCTCTTCGTCTTCATAATTTCGTTTTCTTTTTCCTTCTCTCCCATTTTCTCTTATCTTCTTTTTCTCTTCCTTCTTTTTCTCATCCTCCATTCGTTTTAAGTCATTATTATCATGTTCATTTACTTCATTTATCCTTTTATCATCCTCCTCCCTTTTCGTTATGTTTGTTTCTTTGTGTGTGTTTTTCTCCTCTATCTTTTTTTTTTCTTTTTCTTCTTTCATCCTTTTCCTCCTTCGTGTGTTCCTAGTCCTTCTTTCCTCCTCTTCCTCTCTCCTATTCTCCTTCTCACTCTCCCTCCCTCCTAATATCTTTCTTTTTCTGCTTTCTCCTCCAGCCTACCTTCCTTTCCTCATTTTCTCTCCTTCTTTTGCCCTTCGCTCCTTCCCATCCTAACTCCCTCCCCCCTCCCTTCCTCCCTCCTCCCTCTCCCTCCATTCCCTCCCTCCCTCCCTCATCCCTCTCCCCTCCCTTACCCTCCCCTCCCCTCCCCTCCCTTCCTCCCTCCCTCCCTCCCTCCCTCCTCCCTCTCCTCTCCCTTCCCTCCCTCCCTCCCTCCTCCCTCTCCTCTCCCTTTCCCTCCCCTCCCTCATCCCTCTCCCCTCCCTTACCCTCCCTCTTCCCTCTCCCTCCTCTTTCCTCTCCCTCTCCTCTCCCTCCCCTCCCCTCCCCTCCCTCCCCGAAGCCTGTTTATTTTTGTCAACAAGGAGCCGAGGCGAAGTCGTTGGCCGAATCCAGCTACAATTACAGAGTGAGAATAATGACACGTAATGAGAGGGTGAGGTGTTTGTGGCACGCCCCTCCTCTCCCTCCACCCCTGCCCCTCCTCTCCTTCCTCCCCTGCCCCTCCTCTTCTTCCACTCCTGCCCCTTCTCTTCTTCCAGTCCTGCCCCTCCTCTCCTTCCTCCCCTGCCCCTCCTCTCCTTCCACCCCTGTCTCTCCTCTCCCTCCACCCCTGGCCCTCTTCTTCTTTCAGTCCTGCCTCTCCTCTCTCTCTCTCCTTCCTGCCTCTCCTCTCCCTCTCCCTCCTGCCCCTCCTCTTCTTCCATCCCTGCCCCATCCTCTCCCTTCCCCTCCTGCCTCTCATCCTCTCTCCTTCTCTCTCCTTCTCTCTCCATCTCTCTCCCTTGCCTCACTTCTCCCCCTCCTCCTTCTCCACTTCCACTTCCCATTTTCTTATCCACCTTCTCCACCTCTATATCTCCACCACTTCCTCCTTCCTGTTTATTCCCCCTCTTCCATTGCGCCTCTCCTTCCCCATTTTCCTCTCCATCAATCGTACCTATCCCTCTCCTCCCCACTTTTCTCTCCCTTATCCTCCATTCCTTCATTTGCTTATTGTATTTTATTTCTCCTTCTCTCCCTCTTTCTGTCCTCCCCTTCCCTCTCCCTACTCCCCCTCTCCTCGTATACCCCTCCCTTCTCTCCTCTTCTACCTCCCCCTCCTCTCCTTTTCTCCATACCTCCTCCCACTCTAACCCCCCCACCCTAAACCCCTCCTTCCCCCTTCCTTATACCTCATCCCTATACCCCTCCTCCCCCCATCCCCCTCCCCTCCTCCCTCCCCCTCCTCCCTCTACGGCTCTCTACCGGTAGATAATTGAACCGTCGGCCGTAATTGACGCGCGCGACCGCAGCACCTGACGCGCGCTGATCGGGGCTTCACGAGACTGTTCGGTCGCCGTCTTCGGTTGTCGTCTTCGGTGGGTTGGTTGCCTTGGCTTGGGTGGGTGGGTGGGATAGGTGGTTTGGTTGCCTTCTGCTTCTTCATCTCTTCTTCTTCTTCCTCTTCTTCCTCTTCCACTTTTTCTTCTTCCTCTCTCCTCTCCTTTCATCACCTCCTCAGGGTCCCCTTCCTCTTCATCTTCTTCCTATTCCTCTTCCTCCTTTTTCTCCTTCTCTTCCTCCTCCTCCTCCTCTGCTTCTCCCCCCTCCCCTCCCCCTCCTCCTCTGCTTCTCCCCCCTCCCTCTCCTCCTTCTCCTCTTCCTCCTTCCTTCTCTCTTGCTTCCTCCTCACACTGTTGTTCATTTTGTTCTTGTGAATTTCATGAATTGGTATTATTATTACTGTTATTATTATTATCATCATTATTACTGCCATCATTATTATTATCATTATCATTATTCATGTTATTGTTACCATTCTTATTATGAATGTTGTTTTTGTATTCATTATTATCATCATTATCATCTCTATCCTTTTTTATTATCATTATCATTACTATCAATATCATTATTATCATTATTGTTATCATCATCATTAACATTATGAACATTAACAATAAGGGAAAGAAAGAGACAAAGAAAGAGAGAGAGAGAGAGAGAGAGAGAAAGAGAAGGGGGAGAGAGAGGGGGAAAGTGAGAAGGAGAGCGAGAGGGAGAGGGAGAGGGACAGAGAAAGAGGGACAGAGAGAGAGAGAGAGAAAGAGGGAGGGAGGGAGAGAGGGACAGAGAGAGAGAGAGAGAGAGAGAGAGAGAGAGAGAGAGAGAGAGAGAGAGAGAGAGGGACAGAGAGAGAGAGAGAGAGAGAGAGAGAGAGAGAGCGAGAAAGAAAGAAAGAAAGAGAGAAAAAAATGAGAGAGAGAAAGAGATAAAGAGAAAGAAACCGAGAGAAAGGAAAACAAAGAGAAAAAAAACTAAATAAAGTGAAAAAGAAAAAAAAGAAGAGAAAAAGACGAAGAAATATAAACAGAAAAAAGAAAAAGAGACAGAAAGAGAAAGAGAGAGAAAGAGCACATGCCAATAATTACCCCAAGCGCCCTGGCCTTCAATTAACGCAAACGGAATCGCACTGAACGGCGTTTCCGACCGCATAACAACAAAGAAAATTCGAGAAGGAGTGCCAAAGCGGGGAACTTAAATATTAATCCACCTTTGGATAATAAGTGAGAGGGGTTCTATGTGCAGACAACCCCTTTGTTTTCCCCCTTCTTACTCTCCTTACCCCTTTCGCATACCCCCTTTTCCACCCTTACACTTTGACGCCTGCCTGTTTCTCTTATCTCTTGTACCTTTCTTTACCCTCTTTTCCTTCTCCTTGCTTCATCCCTTACGCCTTAACCCTTTTCCTTCCTGTTAGCTTTACCTTTACCTCGCCTCCTTCTCCTTTACCTTCTCCTTTTCCTTTGAACTCGTTTGCCTTCCCCATCTTCCCCATTCCCCCTATCCCCTATCCCCTACCCTCTGCTTGACCCCCCCCCCCCTCCCTTCAACCAACCACCTAAAATTCCCTTCCCATAAATATTCAACTGATGCCCCCTCCTTCCTTTCACTCCCTCCCTCCCCTCCCCATCCTCCCTCCCTCCATCCCTTCTCTCCCTCCCTCCATGCCCCCCCTCTCTCCCCCTCTCTCTCTTTCTCTTTCTCACCCATTCCTCCATCCTCTCCTTATCCCTTCCTCCCTCCCACCCTCCCATCCCATCCCTTCCCCTCTCCTCCCTCCCATCCCATCCCTTCCCTCCTTCCCTCCCTCCCTTCCCTCCTAATTCCTCTTCCCACTACAATTTTCATGGTTCACAAACAACACCGGACAAAAGAAGTGCCCCCTATAAAAGCTCATAGAAAACGGGGTGCATGGCCGACAGATTAAGGGTACGTTATTATCTTTATTTACTTATTATTATTGTGCCTTTTTCTTTATTCCATACGAGTCTCTTGAGCTTCTGATATTTCTTAATGATTGCAGGAAAATGGACTCATTTGTTGAGGAGACCCGCTTTGTTGGCTGCTAAAAGGGGGGGGGGGGATTTGTATACACATAATAATCCAATATACACACTGACACACATACATAGACGCACACACGCACACATACAAACACAAACCATACACACGCACACATACAAACACACACACACACACGCACATACACACACACACACACACACACACACACAAATATAAACACAAACACGGACACACACTCACACTCACTTAAACAAACACAAACACACACAAAACACACACACACACACACATACACGCACACACATACACACACATATACACAAATACACACACACGAACACACACATACAAGCACAAGCACACACGCGCATTGTTTTGCTTGTCAACACTTTATTAAATATATCGTATTGATCAAAGCAATGGTCAGCCCATAAATCTTGGTCTTTTTTCTTTTCCTTTGATAGAGGAGTAGGGAGGAGGGTGAGGGTGATGGGGGATGGGGAGGAGGAGGAAGAAGAAGAGGAAGAAGAGGAGGAGGGGGAGGGGGAGGGGATTTGATTAAGGAGACGAGGAAGAGGAATGGAGAGAGAAAGAGAGAGAGAGAGAGAGAGAGAAACAGAGAGATTATTGGACACACATACAGAGACACAGCCAGACAAAAAAACACACACAAACACAAACTCAAACACGAACACACACACACACACACACACGCAAGCACACGCACACACGCTGTTTAGTCTCCCGGCCCGTGTAATGAGCATCATGTACACAAACCACAACAAACAACTTAAGGGGAAAGAATGTAAACAAACTTGGGCGAACACGATCTATCTTACCCTTTTACCCTTTTGCTCTTTTAACCCTTTCGCCCTCTTTTTTCTCCTTCTCCTCCTCCTCTTTCTCACCCTACTCCTCCTCCGCCCCCTTTAACACCTCTTCCCTCCCTCCCTCCCTCCCTCCTCCGCCCCCTTTAACACCTTCTTATTCTTGTTCTCCTTCTCCTCCGCCCCCTTTAACACTACCACCTCCTCCTCCTCCTCCTCGTCCTCCTCCTCCTCCTCCT
The DNA here is from genome assembly GCA_017312705.2 of Penaeus japonicus. Lineage (NCBI taxonomy): Eukaryota > Metazoa > Arthropoda > Malacostraca > Decapoda > Penaeidae > Penaeus > Penaeus japonicus. The sequence continues at coordinate 29,272 of BOPN01002864.1, read as the reverse complement.
CCTCCTCCTCCTCCTCCTCCTCCTCCTCACCCACCCTCCCACCCCCCCTAACACCTTCGCCGCCGCCTACAGTGTCAAGGCGAGAGCCTCTCAATACAGTGTAAATAAACCGACGAAGCCATTTGGATAAGTCACGCTCCTCTGTCACGGGGTCACGTGTGAAGGGATTGGGGGGGTGGGGGGTGGGGGAAGGAGAGGGGGAGGAGGGAAGGGGGAGGGGGATGGGGAGGGGGGAAGAGGGAAGGGGGAGGGGGAGGAGGGGAGGGAATAGGGTGTGTAGGGAAGGGGAGGGGTGTGAGAGGGTGAGAAAGAGAGAGTAAAGAGAAAGAGAGGGAGAGAGAGAAGGAGAGAAAGAGATATAAATGTATAGAGAAAGAGGGAGATAAAGAGAAAGAGAAAGACAGAGAGAGAGAGTGAGAGTAAAGAGACAGAAAAAGAAAAAGAGAGAGCGAGTAAAGAAAAAAGAAAGAGAGGGAGACAGAGAAAGAAAGAGAGAGGGAGAGTAAAGAGCAAGCGAGCGATAAGAAATTAGGCATTAATAAATTAATCATCCGAAACATAATAAAACAATTATCTTTTCCAAGCCGCTATGTATTATCGCTATGTTTTATCGTTAAGATAAAGACCGCCTTGTTTAGCGAAAGTAGGAAGAAGGTAAACTGCCGACGAAAGAGGAGCTAAAACAGAAGGGAGAGAGAGGTTAAGAAAGGAAGATTAAATGACATTGAAAAAATAATGATGACGCATTAACCCGCGCCCCTCTTCATCATTGGTCTGGAAGCTTTTAGTCATCGTTATCCGTTTTATGTGTGTTTGCTATCTTCTCCTCCCCCCCCTCTCTCTCTCACCTCCTTCTTTCTGTTCCTCTTACAGCTTCCTTATCCTCGTTCTTCATGTTTCTTCTTTCCCTCCTTTATCTTACCTTCCTTCTTCTTTTTCCCTCTCCTCTCCCTTCTTCTGTCTTGTTTTCCCTCCTTTCCCTCATCTTCCCTCTTCTTTTTTCCCCCTTCTCTCCTCTCTCCTCTGTCTTGTTTTCCTTCCTTTCCCTCATCTTCCCTCTTCTTTTTCCCTTCTCTTCCCTCCTCTTCCCTTTCCTCCTTTCCCTCACCCTTCCTTCCCCTGTTCTCCCTCTTCCCTCTTCTTTCCGTCCCTACTTTCCCTCATCATCCCCTCCTCTCCCCTCTTTTCACCCTGCCCTCTTCTTTCCACCCCTCCTCCACCCCTTCCCCTTTCCTCTTCCCTTCCCCTCCCTCATCCCCCCCTCCCCTCCCTTCCTTCCCCTTCCCCTTCCCCTACCCTCCTAAAAATACACCCATTAGAGAATCCTTATAACAAATTCCATTGACATAAATCTTAATCTATAATTTAATAGTTATTTATGAGTTGTTTTTTCGTGTCTCTGTGGTGCCGCTCTGTTCAGTTTTTTTTTTTTTTTTTTTTTTTTTGTGATACTTAGCGCCCGTTGATGAGCGAATCACGGTTGGAGAGTGATGGGTTGGAGTAGAATGGCTGTATATATGTATGAATATACTATACATACACACCCAGAAATATCTATATTTATATCTTTCTATCCATCCATCTACCCATCCATATCTATCTATCTATCTATCTATACATATATATATATATATATATATATATATATATATACACACACATACATACATACATACATACATACATATACATAGACACACACACGAACAAGCACAAGTACAAGCACACGCACACGCACACGCTCACGCACACAGATATGTATATATGTATAT
>BOPN01002863.1:157500-175000 GCA_017312705.2 Penaeus japonicus | reverse complement strand
TCCTCCTCCTCTTCTTCGTACTCCTCCATCTCCTTTTCTGATTTTTCTTCTTGTTCTTCTTGTTCCTTCAGTCTATATTCTTTATTGTCTTCTTCACCTTCTCCCTCTTTTTCATTTTTTCTTTCCTCCGTTTTCTACTTTTGTTTCGTTACTTTGAGAATAAGAGGACGCAAAGATCAGTAATGGTGTTCTCTTTCTCTTTTTCTCTCCCTCTTTCTAGCAGGCAAGTAGCAATATCAAGAGGATACAATTAGACTATGATGAGATTCAGAAAGGCGAATTGATTGAGACGAGCGAAACCTTGCAACACTACATGCATCTAGCTATGAACAGAGACTTCACTTATGGGAGGGGCAAGAGCAAGTGGAAAGACTCTGTGCACATGAGAATTAGGTTAGGGTATAAATACTATTGGGAGTTAGGCGTCCCGACAGATGAACAGGAAAAAGAATGCAGGGCGTGTAGGTCACCAAGGTCACACATCTTAGTACACTATATCTTACAGTGTCCCATGCTTCAGATTTACAGAAACTCAGAGATAGCTGGACTCCCCGAACAAGCTGTGTGGATGTTTAGAAATGGCCAGGTAAAAAAAAATGAAGAAGTACAAACACTTTGCATCAATTGCATAATAGTAGCTGACAGCTGTGTATATCCGATTGTTACTTCCCATCTGCCGAGACTATGATAGCTCGAGCAGGATTTTATTGAGATGTGGGTGAATATAATTTATGATACATTATCCTGTTGATTACAAACATATTTATTGAGTTTCTGGTAAATTCTTTCCTCCAGTAACGTATGTATGTATTGTTAACATATATGTGCGTCACATATTCAAGTATGTAATTGTGTGACCTCATGAGAGGACTTACAATGCTGAGGGTAATAATATATTATGTTATATCGCTCTCCTGATATGTAAAAAAAATAACATTGTATGCTTATGATTAATCAGCCTTTTGTACTGTATATATTTCAACATGTAGACATAGCTGTAAGGTTTTGTAAAAGATATGCGACCCAAAGATGGACTAACATTGGGGTGAGGATAACCTATGTTACCTCATCCTTATGAGATGTACGTAATCACTTGTCTCAATAAACTCTCTCTCTCTCTCTCTCTCTCTCTCTCTCTCTCTCTCTCTCTCTCTCTCTCTCTCTCTATCTCCTCTCTCTCTCTCTCTCTCTCTCTCTCTCTCTCTCTCTCTCTCTCTCTCTCTCTCTCTCTCTCTCTCTCTCTCTCTCTCTCTCTCTCTCTCTCTCTCTCTCCCCATCTCTCTCTCTCTCTCTCTCTCTCTCTCTCTCTCTCTCTCTCTCTCTCTCTCTCTCTCTCTCTCTCTCTCTCTCTCTCTCTCTCTCTCTCTCTCTCTCTCTCTCTCTCTCTCTCTCTCTCTTTTCTCCCTTTCTCCCTCCCTCTTCCTTTATCTCCCTCCCTCCCTGCCTCCCTCCTCTCTCCCTCACTCTCCCTTTCTCTACCTTCTCTCTCTCTCTCTCTCTCTCTCTCTCTCTCTCTCTCTCTCTCTCTCTCTCTCTCTCTCTCTCTCTCTCTCTCTCTCTCTTACTCATACTCTTTTCTTCCTTTCTCCCTCCCTCCTTCCCTCTTCCTTTATCTCCCTCCCTCCCTGCCTCCCTCCCTCTCTCCCTCACTCTCCCTTTCTCTCCCTCCTCTCTCTCTCTCTCTCTCTCTCTCTCTCTCTCTCTCTCTCTCTCTCTCTCTCTCTCTCTCTCTCTCTCTCTCTCTCTCTCTCTCTCGAACACCTGGCCACCTTCCCACCATGCACGAGACCTTCACATCCCCATCGTCATGCAAGAGACAGCCATGAGCGTGTGGCTAACGTGACCTTTCCCACATGTGATCTTTCTAACGTGACCTTTCCCGCGAATGACCTCTCTATATAGTTCTGAATGACATTTTTCGAGTTTTTCTTTTCACTAATAACTTCTTGGATCATCTGGATCAGTCATGCACGATGGCTCCGGGTATGGGAGGTCTCTGGGTGTAGCATGCATGACGTTTATTAATTGTTTTTTGGCTGTTTTTCTTATTTCTTTTTTGTCTTCTTCTTTTGTGTTTTTTCTTGTTTGTTTGTTTTGCCTCCTTTATCTTTTTTCCTCTAGTGTTTTTTTTTCTTTTTTTTTTTCTTTTCTCAAATTTCTTCGTCTCTTTTTATATAATTATATTCTGAATCAGGCTAGAGTTGATTTGATAAATTTCGAACAATCATAATGATAATAATGATAACGATAATGGTGATAGTTGTTATTATAACTATCATGGCTACTGGTACTATTCATATCATATCAACAATAACACCTCGTAATTGTAACAATAAAAATAAAGATAATGACGTGATAGTGGTTCTATTTCTATTACTACAACTACCACTCCTACTACTGATAATAATGATGATAATGATAATGATCACAATAATAATAATGATAACAATAACGGTAAGGATAATTTTAGTAATAATAATAATCATAAAAATACTAATAATGATAATAATGACAATATCAACAATAATGATAACGGTTATTATTATCATGAAGCTGATAATAATGACAAAATTAGACGATAATACTGATAACAATTACACTGAAAGAAAAAAGTAATGAAAATCATAACGATGGTGACAAAAGGAATAATAACAATATAATAATAAGAGGAATCAGAAGAGAAATAGTATTCATTATAGTATAAATCAGTGATAAGAGCAATACAGATAATGAAGTGGTAATATTACTAGTCATTGTGATTTTGACAGTATCACCAGCCAGATGATAATATATATCAACATATCAGAATGTACAAAGTGATACTAGGAAAAAAGTCAACAAATAAAAAAAATAAAAAACTTATGAAAAAAAATCAAGTTATCCTTGATTATAGAGTGAATAACTGCTTAACACGGGACATGAATAACCAGTGCATAACTCAATGTTAAATCTATGCAAGGGCATACATAGTGTTTTTGTTCGTGTTGGTTTGTTATTGCTTCTCATTTGTGGGCGTGTCCAAAATTAGCCACGCCCGTATCTCATCCTCCGGGGGAGCCTTGACGAGAAAGATTCTTAGATGAATCAAATTAATTGGATTGCTTTGATATATTTGTGTCTAAAAAAAGAGTTAAGGCCGTGGAATGTCGTAAGACATCCTCGACCTTTGAGATTTCGTCGAATATGAATAGATATTTACCTATAGAAAGAGCAAGGGGGGGGGGGGATATGCTATTGCCTTCATAATGATCGTTAGGGAAGTGTTAATATCCCTAGCCACTGCCTATCACTAGTTTCCATAGTAGTGATGACCAAACACAGGACACTGTTGATATTCCAGATTTCAGTGTCCTGAATGAGATATTTGGAATTCTGTTCACGTATACAAGGGCATACCTTCCCGTTTTCTGTCGTTAAGATTTATTTATTTTCTTGGTGTGGAATATATACTAAATTTAACGGAAATTATTTTAAGGCCTTTAAGAATGGCCTGAACTGAAATATATATGATTGCAAGCTCATGCCATATCTATTAAATACTTGGCAAGTTAAATACGACCAATAACCTCCATTTACACAGCTTCCAAGCCCTCCAAATCGAAACAAATGAAGGTAGAGATGCGCAAGAGAACTCTCCTTTATATTCATCATCCTCAGACATACACACAACAGAAATATATAACGATCTAAAGGCATACAACTTATAATGCACCAATTGTAACAGAAATATAAACGTAATAATAACGACAATAATAACCATTAATAATGATGATAGCAATTCATACAACCTGATTTTCCATTAAGCGAAAAAATATCCCAGTCCAAAAAGTGTAGGCTACGAACACACCCCCAAACCCTATACCCGATGCATCTCACCCTTGGGAACCGCAAATACATAGCCCGGCCACATCCCAGCCAGCATGTATAATACCCTATAATGACCATCTTTGCATAGAGTGCCGATAATGAGCGCATACCAACCCGTCCCCGAAGCGAGCACACGGGAAAAATGGTAAAATACCCATGTATAAGGGTACGTATGCGAGACTGGCAACTACTACCCCCCCCCCCTCCTCCCCGCCATCCCTCGCTCGCTAAGAAAACAGGCAATCGCACCAAAACAGGTTCTTCGGTTCTTCGGTAAGACCACCTGGTTCTTGCCCGCACGCCTTCGCCACCTGCACCTGTTTGTATTCCGTGAAGATTGACTCTCGCGGCGTCCGAAGCTGCATGTTAACGAGGAAGAGGAGGAGGAGGAGGAGGAGGAGGAGGAGAGGGAAATGTGAAGATAAGGCTTCTCTCTTATTTATTTCTTTTATTCTTTTATTTTTCATTCAACAAAAGGAGGAGTTTCGTACGAGAGACAATGGCCAGTCCGGCTTGAGGTAAAAAGGTCAAGTTGAAGATATTTCGCTTTTTTTTCTTTTTTCTTTTTTTTTTTATCTCTCTCTAACTCAAGGTCTGGCTAAGGTCATTCGTTGTGATAAAAGCTCGCTGCGTGTAAATGAAAATGCTTCTAATTCAACGATAAGAATCACGCCAATGCTGTTAGCGAAACCCCTGCCCCTCGCCACCCCCCTCCCCCTCCTCCTCCCCACATACCTACCCACGATCACGTTCCTCGCCCGTCGATTACTCTATCTCTTTAGTGCTTCGTAAATTGTATATAATGAATTCGCTGTTTATCCGTGTTTGTTACTCTGTTCGTCTCTCTCTCTCTCTCTATCTATCTATCTATCTATCTATCTATCTATCTATCTGTATATATCCGTATATATATACATATACCTTTATAAATGTATATATATATATGCATACATATATGTAGTGTGTGTGTGTGTGTGTGAGTGTGTGTGTGTATCCCACCCCACCCACCCTCCTTCCTCCCCCACCCCACCCACCCTCCTTCCTCCCCCACCCCCTCTCGCTCTGCCTCTCCTCCTCCTCCCTCCTCTCTCTCCATTAAGCCCATCCTTATCATCCCTGCTGTCAGACTAAAGACCTAAGGAGTGGTTCATTGGCTCCTTACCTGAGTGCACGCGCTCATCAGCCCTTCCTGTGTTGCAGCGAGTCAAACTTGCAACGAATAATTACAGAGATAAGTGTTGCGGGACGGTCCTGTGTGCGTTTCGGGGCGCTCTTCGTTGCGGTTGATGGGAATGAATGAGTTGATGAATTGACGTAATAGAGGGAAATGGTTGTATTACAGATCTGGGGATTTGAGGATTGTTCGCGGCAATCAGTTTGTCATTCTGTGTCCTTCTTTGACTTCATTCTCTCGGCGGGAGACGCCAAATAAGGATGCCATAATTCGTTGGAAATATATTGTTGTATACTGCACTGATACACGCATGCACACGTACACACACACATACACGCATACACGTACACACACACATACACACACACACAAACACAACACACATACACGCACACACATACACATACATACATATACAAGCATACACACAAACAGACAAACTGGCGACATTCAAGGGCATCCATTACGCTAAAGCAGTGTCTATGCATGTCTGCATAAAATACGCCATTCATAAAAAAAACTAAAACTATCACGAAACGGAAGTAGATTCTAAGTTAGGTACATCATATATATAAACATCTATCTAGAATGTCTGTATATAAATGTATGTATATGTATAAATATTTATATATATATATATATATATATGTATATATATATATATATATATATATATATATATATATATATATCATGTATAAAGTTTGTATTATTATAAAGGCTACTTGGCACTCCGTCGCTGACGAGACTCCAGCGGCCGCATCCGGCAGCGTCTCGGGTCGAAGGTGACAGAGCTCCACCTGCTACGTCCAAGGGTCCTGTGTGTGTGTGAGTGAATTCGTGTCTTTAATAATGATTGTGAGTATTAGTTATAAAAAAAACCTTGGCTGATATAACGTTGAAGTCACCCTCTAGTTGAATATTTGGATTTTTTTATCCATCCATGAAGATTATCATTGTTTTGTGATTATCTTTTATTACGTAGATATTCAGCCAGCCATTAGCACCTGATGGCCGGTGAGTAAGTAAAACTTTATGGGTTTCTGCTATGAGGATAATAACAATAACAATACTAAAAAAACAACTAACAAAACCATACATAAATAAACAACTGGAAGAGCTAAAGAAGAACAGAACAAACAAACAAACGCAGAATCTAAGAAAGGCAAAAGGAGCTACACAAAATCTGAGATCCACGAGCATGTACTGTGAGGAACACCTGCGCCAGCCACACCCGGAACTAATGCAACCGTCTATCTGCCTGAGAAGATATGCTAATATGTAATCTAGATGATATTGATATGAATGTATGCAAGTTCGTGCAGAAATATGTATATATATGAATTTATATATGTATATATATGTGAATGTATATATGTATGTATATGTCTATGTGTGTATATGAATATATATATATATATATATATATATATATATATATATATAAATATATACATATATATACACATATATATATATATATATATATATATATATATATATATCATGTATAAAGTTAGTATTATCATAAAGGCTACTTGGCACTACGTCGCTGACGAGACTCCAGCGGCCGCATCCGGCAGCGTCTCGGGTCGAAGGTGACAGAGCTCCACCTGCTACTTCTCAAGGGTCCTGTGTGTGAGTAAATTCGTGTTTTTAATAATGATTGTGAGTATGAGTTTTAAAAAAAACTTGGCTGATATAACGCTGAAGTCATCCTCTAGTTGAATATTTAGATTTTTTTTATCTATATCACATCAAGTATGAAGATTATCATGGTTTTGTGATTATCTTTTATTACGTAGATATTCAGCCCGCCATTACCACCTTATTGCCGATGAGTAAGTAAAACTCTATGGGTTTCTGCTATGAGGATAATAACAATAACAATACTAAAAAAAACAACTAACAAAACCATACATAAAAAAACAACTGGAAGAGCTAAAAGAGAACATAACAAACAAACAAACGCAGAATCTAAGAAAGGCAAAGGGAGCAACACAAAATCTGAGATCCACGAGCATGTACTGTGAGGAACACCTGCGCCAGCCACACCCGGAACTAATGCAACCGTCTATCTGCCTGAGAAGATATGCTAATATGTAATCTAGATGATATTGATATGAATATATGCAAGTTCGTGCAGAAATATGTATATATATGAATTTATATATGTATATATATATGTGAATGTATATATGTATGTATATGTCTATGTGTGTATATGAATATATATATATATATATATATATATATATATATATATATATATATATATATATATATATATATATATATATATATATATATATATATATATATATATATATATATATATATATATATATATATATATATACATATATATATACATATATATGTGTGTGTGTGTTTGTATATAAACATGTTTTCTTTGCTTCTTTCTCCTTTTCTAACTTTTTTCCTCTCTATTCACTTTCATTGTCTGTGGAATCTGATTTATCTTTATCATTAATTTACCCATCTCTTCTTCACCATTCCCTTTGTATTCGCCATATTGTCTTGCCTTTTTTTTTAGCTTTTCCTTTATTTCTCCTTTATTTTTCCTCCCTTTTTCCTCTCTTTCCTCTCCTATTTCTATTTATATTTCTCCTCTCCTATTTTTCTACCTTTTTTCTATTTATCTATAATATCTACCTGTTTGTCTATCTATCAATCTATCTTTCTTTCTTTAATTATTTCTATTTGTCTGTCTATCAATATATTTATCTCTCTCTCTCTCTCTCTCTCTCTCTCTCTATATATATATATATATATATATATATATATATATATATATATATATTTATATATACATATAAATATATCTCTGTCTATCTATCCTAGCATCTATCCACCTAACTATCTATCTATCCAATGAATATACTTATCAACCTATCTATCTCTCTGTCTATCCCACTCCCTATTTGTCTGTCTATCAATATATTTCTCTCTCTCTCTCTCTCCCTCTCCCTCCCTCTCTCTCTCTCTCTCCCTCTTCCTCTATATCTTCCATTTCATGATAAAATTCCTGACGCACCAGAGGATCAACATGCAACTTGCAAGCTCTTGATAAACACGTGTTGTGCCCCCGTGTCTCAGGCGTCAAGAATATCAATGGAGGAGGAATCAGATGGAAGGTAGTGGACGGGAAGGACTTGTGTGGTTTTATCATTTGCTTTTGTTTTTGACTACTTCTTCTTTATGTATATATATTTTTTATTCTTGCTCTGTTCTTGCTATATCTTTTACTTCTTTTTTGTCTAATTGTTCTTTTTTTCTTCATTTATGTTTTCTGGGGGTGTTTTCTTCATCATCTTTATTTTTGTTTCTTCGTATTTCTTCTTTTTGTTTTCGTCTTTTTCTCTTCTTTTTCATTTCTCTTTTTCTAATTTACCTTCATGCTCTTTCTATGTAACTGATAAGCGCATAAGCATACCTTCTTTTTCCTTTAGTTGTCATTGTTTTTATTTCTTTTTATGTTTCCTTTGTTATTCTTCTCCTAACCATCCTTCTCTTCTCCCTTCTCCCCCTCTTCCTCCTCTTCGCCAACTTCGTCTTCCCCCTCCTCATATACTTCCCCCGTATTTGCTTTCATCTCACAGTCTTTATCAGTTTTTCCCTTTTCCTTCTTTACTTCCTTCTGCCTATCTTCTTTCTCACCTCTGTTTTTCTTTATCCATGACTTTTCCGTGCCCTTCCTTTTTCTCTCCCACTTCTTCCAACCTACTCTTCCTTTCTCTAACGGAGACGAACAACAGACCCCGAGCATCTGGCCAAATAAACCCCCGGTCTCTTTTCTTCTAAGGAGCTAAACAACGCAACGAGAGTAACTGCACTTATTATGAACTGACAATTCGCAGAAACAAACAAACGTACGTAAGTCAAAACACCTTCCATTAAATATATAAAAGAAGGAAAATGGTTCGTGAATTTAAGTAATTGGTTATATTTTTCACTTTTTTTTCACTAAACAAGAACCGATAATGAAGGGATAGTCATAGAAAGAGGCAGATGCAATTCCGCAAATCCTAATAAAGATATATCCTTGGTCCACCATTCCACACCATCACTTTCAAGAAATAGTTTAGGACGTCAAGATGTATTAAAGTAAATCCGCGCACAACATACCATCACGAAATAGCTATTTTTTGTCTCTAGGGAAGAAGGAAAGCTACGTAGACTGGACTTCTTTGTGTGTGTGTGTCACTTTAGTTATACTTTGTTTTAAGGTTTCGTCAACCTATTACGGCCTGTAGAGTCATACGTTTCACTTTCAACTTTCTCTCTGTCCGTTTGTCACTCACTCTTTCTTCTCTTTTCTTCTCTTCTCTCTTCTCTTTTCTTCTCTTCTCTCTTCTATTCTCTTCTTTTTCATTTCTCGTCTCTTATCTCTCTCTCTCTCTTTCTCTCCTCCTCTCTCTCATCTCCTTCCTTCTCTCTTCTCCTTCCCTCACTCTTCTCCTTCCCCTCTCTTTTCCTTCCCCATCTCTCTCTCTCTTTCTTTCTCTCTCTAGCCAACACTTAGAAATATGTATACTGAAAAACCAATGTAAAAGAGTAATATACAATTATTAACCCATTAACCCATTCACACCAGATGACGTGCTGACACATTTCGTGGTTTTTGCATCAGATGCCAGCGACGAGATATTTTGTAAAGGCCGGCGTTCGGGATGAGCAAGCAGACAGCCCAGCCTCACGGCTAGTGCACCCGAAAATCCCGAGGTGTTAGGCTTATGCGTTCGAAAACTCTGGCATTCTGACCATTCAGGGCCAGAATCGCCCCAGTGTGAATGGGTTAACGGCGGGGCTGTTTTGGCTCCAAATGGTTGAAATGCCTCTCTCTCTCTCCCCTCCCTATCTCTCTCTCTCTCTCTCTCTCTCTCTATCTCTCTCTCTCTCTCTCTCTCTCTCTCTCTCTCTCTCTCTCTCTCTCTCTCTTCCCCCCTCTCTCTCTCTCTCTCCCTCTCTCCCCCTCCCTCTCTCTCTCTCTCTCTCTCTCTCTCTCTCTCTCTCTCTCTCTCTCTCTCTCTCTCTCTCTCTCTCTCTCTCTCTCTCTCTCTCTCTCTCTCTCTCTCTCTCTCTCTCCCCTCCACCCATAACCCGGCCTCCCCCAGGGATAGAAATCTTCCCCAAGGTGATTCCCCGGTGAGCATGTCTTAACGGCCCTTCCTCTTCCCTCGCGTTCGCTCTCTAATTTCACCTTCTCCTCTTTGTCTTCTTCCTTCCATTCTATCCTTGCTCCTTCTTTCCGTTCCTTCGTTTTGCCTCTTTTCTTCTCTTCTTCTTTCTCTACGTTAGTCCTTGCTCCCTGTCTTTTATTTGGTCTCTTTCTCCCTCTTCCCTTCTATGTGGCTATTCGTCTATCCTTTTTCTCTTTTTTCCCTCCTTCCCTCCGTTCTGTCTTTCCTTCCTTATTTCTATATTTTTTATTTATAGTATTCCTCTCTTCTTCCTTCCATCTCTACATCTTCCTCCTGTCCTTTTCATTTTTCAGTGATTATCACATCCGTAAAAATAGTCATTACTATTAATATTATTTTCATCGATGATATAACTGTAACTATTGTTGTTATAGCTAATGTTATATATTGTTATAGCTAATGTTATTTCCAGTGGTAATACTGTTATTTGCGACCAAATCCACTGGTATGAATTACCTAATACCTAGTTGTATAAATGGATCTGTTAGGTATATTTCATCGAAAACATCGGAATTACTAAGTGCAGAATAATGCCTTTCGGCGCTTAATTAAGGTCGCTGATGGGTGTTCAATTCAAGATGTCATGAACGAGAATTACTCCTTAACTCATTTGTCAGGATTTCGGAGTAGGGATATGTGTATGAATAATAGGTAATAATAGGTATACAGCCCGCTTAATGGAGAGCTCATTACATACGTCATAAATCAAGGAAGGTAATTATTTAGATGGGGGCGGGTCGCAAATTTTAGATTCACGATCCCTTGATAGTTATTTTGGGATATATTTCTCTTTAAACGTCCGTTTTAATTCGTTTGTATTGATAATTTGGTTTTCTAAAAGGAATAAAGTAATTTCATGAATTGTCTTTACTAGAATGTCAGGGAAATATTATCCGTAAGTGTACTCGGCCATAGAAAATGGAGAATTCGGGAGGAGTAACTTTGATAAATCACCAACACGCCCTCCCATAAGTCCCAAACACCTATGTCGTTTTCATCAACGCCTAGGCCTTTATTCAACACGTAGATATATACTTCCACACACACTAAGAGCTAATCATAATCTCGTATAACAAGAAAATGTTCTTTTTTTCTCCAAACGCGTGCTCCACCAGCGCATCCGACGAGTGAATAGATGACGCCACTTCTGCCGCCATTAAAAGGACCCTGCCGCCTCCTTGCTACCGCCCTGCCACCAACTCCCTCTTGACAGCATGAACAACGATCCCAACCCATTATTAATAGTGATAAAGAAACCGGGGACTGTGTCCAAATCACCATTATCCAGGACCAACCATCACAACGGCTGGCTGGGCTCTTCGTCATTCGTGGAGACTCGAGATCTGATGCGTCTCCTCGGGCGATGGGGAGGAGGGAGAGGGGAGAGGGAAGGGGGTCGTGAAAAGGGGGAGGGGGAAGGGAGTCGTGAAGAGAGAGAGGAGGAGGGGAGAGGGAGGAGGAGGAGGAGAGAGAGAGAGATGCAAGTTGGGGAGAGGGGAAAGATAGGGGGTGGGGAAGAGGAAGAGGGGGAGTAGGAGGGAAGAAGAGAGAGGGATAGGCATGGTAGGGTACAATAGGCATGGCAGGGAAAGGGTGTGGTAGGAGACAAGGGGAAGGGGGAAGGAGAGGATATATGAAAGAGTGTAAGGGTAGTGGAAGAGAGAAAGGGGGGAATGCGGTAAGGGAGAAGGGAGGAGAGATGGAAAGGATATGGTAAGAGATAAGAAAGGGTAGAAAAGAGTAAAGGGAAGGGATATGACAAAAGAGAAAGGGAGAGGCGAAAAGATATAATGAAAAAGTGGAGAAGAAAGATATGGATAAAGGAGAGAAGTGGTGAAGAAAGGGAAGAGGAAGAAGAGAAATTGGAAGAAAGAAGAGATAAACAGGAAAGACAAAAAGGGGGAAGAAGGTACTGCAAAAATCCCAAGCACATGTTTACCATTTTACGAAAACAGCTGATCGATGTTTACGCGGGAAACGTTTTCTTTCCCTCCACCTCATTTCTTCCCATTCTCTTCATTATAACCCTAACCCTTGTATATTTGTGTTGTTTTTTGCTGTACGCCAACCTCCCAGATCTATTTCACGCAAACACACAAAAATAAAACAAAAACAATGCTAATAGGTAAAAAAGGCAATTTCCGGAAGCAAAGAAGATTGAACATGCTCACATTTTCTCGTAAATTGGCCTCACTTTTCAATTTCGATTCGCCCTGACTAACTGTATAATCACCAGTTAATCAGATTCATTCCTTGAAAGTTGCAGAGGAATTAGATAAGCAATTACAACCCTCGGTTCATACACGAAAGACAGAGAAATGTCTAACGTTTTTATAGCAATAGTGTGAGTAATTAGTTTGTTTGATTTTCGCTCTTTTTCTTTTTCTTTTTTTCTTGTTTTACTTCTGCTTTCTCTAACTTTCTTATTTCTTTCTCTTTCTTGAATTTCCCTCTCTCTCTCTCTCCCTCTCTCTCTTTCAGTATCAAATATTCCACGATATAATCATATAGAAAATAGGGTTGAACAGCTACCTTGCAGTTAAAGTGTTAAGACTAGTGAACTAAACTTCTATGCAAACTAGATATTACTAAAATATGTTGGAAGAATCGTAACCATAAAACCTAATTATTCTTTAAAAAAAAGATAATAGTAATAGAATAAAATAAATAAATAATCTGGAAAATATGAAGAACAAAAAGATTGCAATAACAATATTAAATGAAATTATAATAATAGTAATAATGATATTGATAATAACAGAACAATAATAGAAATAATCATATTGATAACAATAATAAATAAAATATAAAATACATAACAGTTACTAACACAAAACTGCGGAGTACAAATGTGACAGCGATAAGAAAACACTCAAAATAAACCAGGTAAGTAGAAATGCCTGGAAAATATCTCCCGCAAGCCATGGTGGTTAACAAGGGAAGAATAACCACAAACTGCCTCAGTTTCTGGGTGGCCTCTGGGCTTCGCGTTAAAAAGGCCATAATTGTCGCTTGTAAAAATGAAAATTATATTCTCATGTTTGCGGACAAGAGTTAAGCAATATTTAACGTATGTCTCAAGAGAAATTCGAAGTTGTTAGAAAGGAATGAAAAGCTAATTGAATATGTTTTTTTAAGATGCCTTGAATGCGTCGAAGGATGAAAGTGAGTTTCTTTTATTGAAGATGATCAAAAAGAGATAACAAAGACGAAAGATGGCTTAGGTGGGACGCTAAAGAACAAACCTATGATTTGTGACCACGAGAGAACAGGGAGAACCCGTAGTGAAAAGGTTATTATTACCTTTTGTTACGGTAATGTGGCAGTTCCGACCTTGTTTCGAAACGTAAGGGCTGTAATGGGTAGCAGAAATTATTATAATGCCTTATGCAGATTTCTTATATACGCACACACTGACATACGTACATAATAACTGATTTGGTATCAATTAGTTTAAAACATTACATTTTTATTGTAAATGTATAATTAGTTCCCTACACTAGAGAAAACCTTTTGATCATAAATCTTGCGTAAACTTCTCGTACTTCCATTATTCTTTCCCCAAAGAGTCTTCTTCACTTAGATCAAGATCTCCCATTTTTTGTTTCTTGTATAGCTCAGCGCTGTCCCTGTGTTATCTCCGTCTTATCTCACTTCTGGTTCTCATCGTCAGAATTCGAAGCAATACTTTCCGCCATGACTCATGATATCTGGTGTAATTCGCACTATATTGCTCTAGGCTTTTTAGGTAAGCTATATAGACAGACTTAGTTCGTTGGGTGTTTATCAAATGGTGTTCCTTATTTCTTTATTTGAAAATATCCAGGGTTGGTTTTCAGTCCTGTGGTAATTACATCAGCTTTTCTCAGTGTTTTTACTTTTTTGACATTCCTTCAAATTCTCATTCTGACATGTTGAGAGCTTTAAAAATATATCTGATATTAGTTTTCTTTTCGTTCACCTCAAAACAGCAACGTAACCACTCCACCATTTTGTACTTTACTTCTGATCTAAAACACTCAAGGTGGAAATACCTGCACTTTATGTACCTGTGTTCACGTTCGCTATCTAGCCATTCTACGATAACCTTTACACTTCCTTTCCTATTTTTGTTTTCAGATTTTGTTATTTATCGAAATCTTGACTTTTTGTCCATTACATTTTGTTGATCCAACCATTCTGCGAATTCGGGGTATCTTGCTTTTAAACTATATTTTCTCAACAAGTCTATTTGATCATTTTGCATGAAGGAGAGTGCATAAAGGAAACATAAACTTATAGATTGTTTAATGAATTAGTAAGATGAATACATCAAAATATAGACTAAAATCAACAACAGGAAAAGTAGACATATGGATACATTAATAAGCAAACAAAATATATGAATATCAAAGGTTTCTTACCGTAAAATCGAATACGTGACAAAAGTTGACTGAATTAACATAAATTAGCCATATACAATGTTAGATTTAAGAGGTTATGTATCTCGTGAAGTCCTCTTTCTCGTTAATGATATAAACCCACACACACGCACACAAACAAACCCACACACACAGATACGCACGAACACACACACGCACACTCCCCACCCACCCACGTATACACACACACGTACACACCAATACCCACCCCCCACATACACACATACATACATATATATATATATATATATATACATATGTGTGTGTGAGTGTGTATATACATATGTACATATATGTATTTATATACTGATGTATATACTTATATATATATATATATATATATATATATATATATATATATATATATATGTATGTATGTTTATATATATATGTATATATATTTGTATATTCATACATGTGTGTATGTATATATAATATATATATATATATATATATATATATATATATATATATATTTATTTATATATATATATATACATATATATATATATATATATATATATATATATATATATATATATATATATATATACATGTATATATATATGCATATATATATATATATATATATATATACACATATACATATACATGAACACACACACACACACACACACACACACACATATATATATATATATATATATATATATATATATATATATATATATATATATATGTGTGTGTGTGTGTGTGTGTGTGTGTGTGTGTGTGTACGTGTGTGGATATACTTATATGACAAATACAGGGGCGGCGTTAGAAAATTTGCTTGGAGGGTGTCATACCACGCTTTCACGGTAGAAATAACACTTTCGTTTGGAACTAAAAATATAAAAACGAAACAATTAAACTATGCTTAAAAGTAATCATCTACCTACTAACTACAGCTCGAAAAAGTAAGTACATTATCTTTTCAGCAAAAGGATACAACAGCTAATTGACTTTATTATTTAGAAGTAAACCTTTCTTTGTCTTTCAATGTTAACATAACGGAACATTTAAGCAAAGCAAAGATCTTTGGACTGTTTGACTGATTTGATTTGATTGAGTTGATTGAATTGAAAAACCTGTCTACAGTGTCTTGCTTTTCACGCTTGTTTACGATGTTCTTGCTTTACATTATGCAAGAATTACTAGTTCTTATAGAAAAAAAAACAGTATTGTTGCCATAGAGGCTATGACTAGGGAGAAAATGATGATACTGAATAGTAAAGATAATACATACCAATTAGATTTTACTGATCAGATAAACATTCTGTCCCGATTGAAGTGGATTTCTCGCCGGAATGGCCTTTTGAGCTCGTTCTGTAGTTATAGGGCTCGCTTATCAAACACAAGCAAGAAAGCTGATATATATATATATATATATATATATATATATATATATATATATATATATATATATATATATATATATAACATGTGGCTGCTAATCTTTTATTCATCGAAAGTTCACAAAGGCATAGATATTTCGTCATTTAGCAAGGGAAAGCGGTGGCCATTTGACTCGCCGTTAAGGATGACATAATCGTACCGCCTTGCCGAGTAGAAAGCTGAAAATGTCCGATTTGACGAGTAAGCCGGCGATTTTTGGTCCTCGCAGGGATGTCACCCTTACTCCCCTTGGCGTCACCCCCAGGACATATGTGTGTGTGCGTATATGTGTACATGTATACTTATATATATATATATATATATATATATATATATATATATATATATATGTGTGTGTGTGTGTGTGTGTGTGTGTGTGTGTGTGTGTGTGTGTGTCTGTGTGTGTGTATACATATATATACACACACACACACACACACACTATATATATATATATATATATATATATATATATATATATATATATATGTATATATATATATATATATGTATATATATATATATATATATATATATATATGTGTGTGTGTGTGTGTGTGTGTGTGTGTATGTGTGTGTGTGTGTGTGTTTAAATTTATGTATCACAAAAAACACAAACACAGTAAAGTGCACAAAACAGAATAATAAGACACTGTCATTAATTGAAAGGAAAAACTCGCTACGTTTCGATTTTTTTAATGAAAGTTCCTCATCAGGCGTAAGCAATCCAAAAAATGAATTGGATTGCTTACGCCTGATGAGGAACTTTCTTTTAAAAGTTCGAAACGTAGCGAGTTTTTCTCTTCATTTTGTGTCAGTGTTTTATTTTCATATTTATGTGTATATATACATATATTTATATATACGTATATACATATGTGTGCGTGTGTGTGTATATACATATATATATGTATTATATATAATATATATATATATATATTTGTATGCATGTATGTATGTATATGATATACATTATATACATAGACATATGCACGGATCTAAAAAATAAAGTAGTTACTATTGTAAGGCATTGTATTTTTTGTGATAATAATATTATACATTTTCTATAATGAGTGAATTTATGGGTAACTCTACTATTTTTGTTATTGCATATCGTTAGGTAGATGCGCGCCCATGTATAAACATATAACTAATTGGATCTCACGGATAATGTGGGTCTAGGCATCATAAGACTTAAGATAAATCAAAGAAAATTTCTAGTATGAAAAATAGGACATGTTTCGCCGAGATCATGGCTGTGCACGAAAATGAAATCAAGTGTGACGTGTGCAGTGGTTACCTAATACACACACTTCAAGTGTGAACTTATTTAAATTCTTGGATCATTTAAAACTTTAAACACAAATCCTCTAAGTGTGCAATGAGCAATGAACTTATAGTATAGTGGTTTTAGTAAC
>BOPN01002863.1:127500-145000 GCA_017312705.2 Penaeus japonicus | reverse complement strand
TCTTGTAAAATGGAATTTACAGCAAAGAAAAATATTAAAATTTGTAAAAATTTACTTGCTAAAATAACCATATCTTATGAAATGCAACCTTAATGCATAGAGCCATACCCAGCTGCAAACATCAGGCAGCACACCAGGCCTACATCAGACTCAGCCATGATTCATATTCTAGAAATTATGGTTACCTTCCTTCTGACTGTAATGACAGTACTGAAAGGGAAAGTGTCCTACAAAGGTATCATGGACTGTTAACAATGCTGAAGCTTATACCACTTATACATAGTGGCCCTAGATCTAGTGTAGGTCTGGTGTGGGACCACAAAACCTAAGAGTATGACTGATAATCCTATATATCACAGATTAATATCAATTCCTTCTTCTTTAGCTACATAGTAATTGCAATGTTAGCTAAATTGTAAAAGCAGTTCTAATAAAACAAATAACACTACAATTTACATGAAAATATGAAATTTTAAATAATAATAAGTTGTAAAACTCCTTTCTTAAAAAATAAAACATCTATGAATAAAAATAAAATGATGCAATTCATGAAAGCAGTGACAAATAAACAGTTACACTTACTTCATCCACACATCAATTAGTTAAATAGAACTAAAGTGCATCCTTTAAAAGTTCCTCACAATCTATGTTTGGTTTAACCTCAGAAATAGCCAAGCAATAGAGGTGGATTCTATCTCCATCCTGTCCATCCCTCTTCATCTGGTGCTTGAATATCCTACATAGCATGTTCACTGGCCTTAGCAACTGACTGGAAGAACAGATTACTCCCATGGCTTTTGCGATGCCAGATTCTGAAGGCAGAAACGTATCAACACCATCATTGTCCTTGAATTTGGAAGTGTAACTCAGGCTGTGGGAGCCCGAGACTATCTCTTGTGACAGTGAGGAATATTGGTGGGGTGACAATTGTAGGAGAACTTTTACATGATCAACAGTACTCATGAATACCATGGCAGTTCCCGTGCCATCATCAATCACCACCTGAGCACTAGCTGCCACCTTGCCTGAGCCCTGGGCATGGCAACCAACATATGTGCAGGATGCCCCAACCATCTCAGAGTTGCAGAAATTGCAGACACAGCATAACGAGACCTTGCATATACGTCCAATGGTTGCAAAAGTCTGAAATGATGCACCCTGTTGGCCTAATATATCCTTTAAGTAGCGCCGTTTGGGTTTGTAAATGGAAGGCAGAAATGAGGATAGGTCTGGTGCAGCCACAGAGATTGGTGTCAGACACGTGAAAACAGTGCTTTGAAGGTATATCTTTTTGTTTTGTTTTGAAACATTCCTCAGGACACAAGATACAATAATGGTTACACCTGGTATCATGCCAAGAGAATACTGTGGGACATGATAATTGGAAGTACTGCTAAGGTAAAGCCAGATCTCCTCATCAGGGTTTTCACAGTCACATAATAAGACCCTTATTATCTTGTTTCCAGGGACACCTACATGATATCTACTGGATGAAGATGCATTATTGAATTTAAACTCTGAGGGAAACTTTGGAGTCATGTGCTGTCTATCCTTGATAACTGCCCTGACTGATATTGGTCCACATTCTGTATAAGAAGAGTCTAGCACCTGGCAAACACTGGTCTCATTCAGATGCTTTGTTCCTAGTACAGTGCCTTCTATACAAGAATCCTCAGGGAGATAAATGCACTCACAAGTCCCAAAATAGGCTTTCAGAGGCTGCAACCATGAATTTGAGTACTGTTTCCTCATCTTCAAGTCAGAGATACTCGTTTCTGGTATTCTAACCTTGTAACAAATGCCATCTTCAATACAAGGATGATACAACGCTTTGTTCCCATGAAACTTTACAAATGTTTTCCATCTCTCTCCTTCAGAATCTTTCTGATGAAGCTTTTGTATAATAGCCTGGGCCATGAAGAACATATCCACATGAAAGTTTTCCTTATACAGTTTCCTTCCTTGGTGTTGGTTACAAATTATATTTGACTTTGAAATGATCTTTACATCATAAAAAGTGTCCTCACCAGTCTCCATTCCTTCCATACTCTCTTGCTTGTCATCTATTCTGAGCACTACCATGTCATCATTTCTTACAATCATGTATTTTTTTGTGTAATACTCATCACTCCCTTCTTCTATGATATTAAAATTCTCCTGTACATACTGGGCATTAAACAGAACAACTATTGCTCCAATCTTTTTCAACAAATTGTCCTTGTTCCCTACAACTACAAGATCTATATCTGCATGCTGATCGCGTAATTGCAAGACCCCATTTTGCCCGAGCTGCAACACACCAATGATAGACTTTGAGTGGTCATGATGATCGATGTTATACGTCCAGAGTTTCTGCTTCTCTTCACCATCACGTTCCTCCATGTTGGCAGAAGCCTCCAGATCCAATACACTCAAGAGGGAGAATGGGGCCTCAAAGTCCTGAAATATTATATTGATGATATGGTAAATTTCAAATCAACTCTAAATATAAAATCTATACAAGACAAATATGGATATCAGTTTTTTCAGTTTAAGAGACTTTGCATCCTCTCTTCTGGCCTTTACTCTTTAACCCCTTCAACACGAGGACGCGTATACTGCGTCTTCGCAGCGCTCACGTCAAATCTGAGGACGCGCATACTGTGCCATGGCTGAGTTCTGGTGGAATTGAGATTCTTTCTTCCGGATACTGTACGAGATCTTTCAGAATAGAGGTCGGATATGATACGATATATTACTTGACTTTCATCATTATTAATTCATTACATAAGAGTGGGATTCGCTTATACCAGGGGAGGCATTGATGGGCCCTGCTAGCAATCATTTTATTATTTATTTATGGAACATTATGTAAAAATATTATACACATTATGATTAGTTTACCATACTATTTCAATCATTTTCTTTGGTCATCCGAGTGAGGCCTCCCACCAAGGTCACTCTTTCCATCTTCCTCCCAACCCATGTAAATAACTTGTCACATGCATATGGGGAAGAGGTTAACTATGCATATTTTGATATATAACACATGATGATTATGTTGAGGTTTTGGCTTTAAACTTGTAGAGGTTTTGCCTTAAAACTTGTCATATTCAGTAGCGACGTTTAAAATTTGGCGCGCGCCGGCAGCTCGGATACGGCGTGAGGAGCGTTTTCTACTGCCCGTAGTGAAGGGGTTAACTTTTCTGTGGTAGGCAAGTCTTGCGGGGTAGGAACACTTTCCCCGTTATCTTAAGACGCTTATCTTAATGTGTGGCCCATCTCCCCATCTCAGAAGGGTTAAAAATGTTTTGTAGTGATAGTATAAAGAATTTGCTTTGAAAAGAACCACAAAGATCCAGGTTAAAGGAAACAGGAGACCAATAAGAGCTGGTACGTCTCCTTTTCTCTCCCAATATTCTATTTATAAGAGAGAAAAAGCCAATCTGATAATAGGGAATTCTATATGTGAAGAAAATAAAATGGTAGAATATTTCAGGTTAGAATACACTGAAACCGTAGAAAACTTGCACCTGTTTTGGTTTTATGAGCATTATTATTTGTGATGCTGGGTGTTCACAACACTGAAAAAGTTAAGAGAGAAAAGTAAAACGATAACCAACTTGATTTCATCAATAAATCCAACTGTCAGATTAAGTCCACCATCTCAGACTGATTTTTGTTAACTGTGTTTTTTTCTTGTGAATACTAAAAACTGTGTTAAGAATTTAACAAAACTACAATCATTTAACACACAAGTTTTTTGCCTGACGGCGGATGTCATGAGGTACACGACAATAATCATCATGGTATAATTGAAGTTTGGGGAGAGTGAATAATTCCTTTTTTTACATGAATAACCAATGATGACAATTACAATTATAATTGCTACAACTGACATAATATTCAGCAAATTAGGTTTAGTTTAAAATCCCAAACACAGATGGCACTTCTCTCTCCTAACACCAGCAGGAAAGGGACGTTGAATGGTACCCATCCACTGTCTCCAGCAAGCACTATCTCCAGAGAGCTGTGCAGGTGGCACTAGTGCCCAACCTGTAGACCAGTCAAGCAAATCTATCCATGTCTACAATGGATTAATTACACCCACATCATCACATTTATAGCTAGTCACTGTAAGTTTATCATATATGTATACTTACACCATGTCTACCTTATGTATGTACATAATGTAGAGCAAAAAACAGAAATCTCACCTTGTTCAGAACACACTGATGAGTCAAAGACAAAAACTCTAGGGTCAGTGAACGGGAATTTGCAGATATCAGCTGACGATCAGCAGCCAGTTGCAGCAGCTGAATTAAAACACTCCGCTCCCCATTATGCTTTCTCCTGTAATAACAAATAAAAGGCTAAATATCCTGTAACTCAAAATCTGTTCACACACTGTAATTCAAACTCATTTTTTACTCTCTCTCTCAAACCAAATGAAACAATATAAAACATCATGATCAAACATATCCTTCTTCAAGCTAAAGAGTGCTGAACAATTTTACCAAATTTCTGCAAATACAAAGAGAAAAGAAGTCCAACCTTAAGATGTGGTTCCTCTCCACAATGCTAGGACAAAGAACAGATACAAGATGGTCTCTCACTTCAACCAACCACTTCAGGCCAGGCATGCCAAAGTTATAGTAATGTAGCATATCTAAGGTAGCATTAGGGCTTCTTATCCCCATTGGACTGAGAAGGGATTTTCTGAAAGGAAATAATCAGAAACTATCTTCCTCCAAGAAAGAATACCATTTTGAGTCCATTGCTTTAAAAGAACAGTACTAAGCATTTTACTCTCTATTGAAAATGTGTTTAACTCACCTTTCCTTCAGCACTAGACTTCTCCCACAACAGGACAAAGATGGTGTGCCATCAATCTTGGCCAAGTGGGCATGGAAAATCATAATTTTATCTCCAGGTTTTAGGAATCTGTAATGCTTCTCAGATGCTCTGCTGCTGAGTAGTTCCTGGTCTTTTGAGTCTTCTGACATATTCCAAACTTCTCCAGTGATGTCATGGATATAAGAAATAACCAGACGAGTACGGCCATCAAGCTGATATATGCCAATGTCTTCATCAAGCACGGAAGTCACAATACCCTATAAAATAATAATTATTGATATATACATGCTACTTATTCATTTATTCATCACCTCTTTATTCCTATATAAGTTTCGAACTTGCATTGCACCAAACATAAATGTTTTAGTCTTCTTTAATGTAGATAAAATCAAAAAATTAAGTCACCACAGATAAGAGTATATAATATTCAAACAGTGACCAACATCAGGCAATACCTTATAGGATATAAGACTCTGATCATTACACAAGTTACGGAGCTTGGGCACTTCATCAGTCTCAACAAAAATTAGCTGCGATTTCCGAGTTGCATGGAAGATCGGTATGTTATGTTTTCCCTGGAAATTAAAAACAAATCATATATTTTCATATGTTAGTATAACACACTATTCTCTGTTAACGGTTATGATGACCATAGTTTAAAGATATATAGCACAATTTTATTCTCTATTAAACAAGTATCTGAAATTCACTTGGATTCTTTATTTTTTTAGATAAATATCATCTTATTTCTCTTATTTTGGGTACTAGTATCCAATGCATTTCCTTTCTTTGTCTACAGATACTCATACAATTTTGAAGGTATTCAACAGTATCACAATACTAACCTTGTAGAGTACATCTGGTTTCAGATATGTAACCATGTATTTTGAAGTAATATCAAGCTGTTGGTGCCATGTTAGTTGACTCTTTCTTCTTATTAGAATATGCTTCACCTCCTCTCCAGACAGAATCTCCATCAAGAATAACACATCATTACAAATTCTGGAAAAGAAAAACAATAATAAAGATATCAAATCTGACAATACTCAATTTACATAACAATATACATAACCAACTGACACTGTTTCTAAATAAAATGAATCCATGAAATATAAAAATTATGAAAAATAAATATATGGAAAACAATGTTAATAACAATTATGACAATTCCAAAATATCTTGTAGTCTTAATCCGTTTTGTCAACACTACAACAATTATCAAAGTAAAAACACTCATACTAAATTTTTTCATGATGCTTGGGTTGATGATAAAGATAATGATAATCATTATGATTATGATAATATTGAAGATGGAAGATGAGGATGAGTAGATGGAGATGGAAATGGAGATAGAGATATAGACAGAAATAGAGATGAAGAAGATGAAGATGAATGCAAGTGTAAAGATGGTAGTAGTAGTGGTGATGGTGATGAGAATGGTGATGATAAAGATAAAGTGAATGATGAGAATGATGATAAAGATGAAGATAAAGTGGATAATGATGATGATAATGATGATGATGATGATGATGATGATAATGATGATGATGATGATTGTCATCATCATCAAAAAGAATATTAGTAGTAAATTTTCCGAATAGCGCCACATCTAAATACAACAAATATACCACATTACTAAATACCACAAAAGTGGTATCAATAGATTCCACTCAACCTCTACTACCCATAAGTAATCAACTTTACCCACGCCCCCACCCTCCCCCCCAGTACCCCACAATCTGGACCCTTATAGTAGCGGAGGGCATGAAGCATATAACAACCAATGCTAATACATTCTTCTAGGCTACCTATGCTGATCTCTAAATAACTCATTAATGCGAGAAAAACATACTTAAATGTATGGCTCAGAGCAACTAGATGACCTTCCAAAGATATTACATCAGCCTCCATGCCTGTTCACTATTGATTCCTGTAATACATGGTGAAGAAATGAAGATATTTATTTCAACGAATTTAAAGGGAGGAACCAAGGGTTTTGATTGTTATTGGGAATACGAGCGCAAACTTGTTTTAGAGATGGGGGATACGAGCGGCAAAAATTGAATGAAAATAATAATAATGATATCAATAACAGTAATGATATTGATGATAACAATGATAATAATAATGATGATGATAATGATAATGATAACAATGATGATTATAATTATGATAATAATGATGATGATAATGGTGATATGATCATGATAATGATAATAATCAATATTATGATAATGTTATTATTGCTTTCACTATTATTGCTAACATTATTACTATCATTATTAACATTATAATTACTCCTATTATCATTAGTATTATTATCATTATCATTACTATCGTTATTATCCGTATCCATTATTCTCCCTATTGCTATTATCATCATTACTAACATTATCACTATTACTACCAATACCATTATCAATGCTATTTTCATTCTTCTTATTATTGCTATCATGATATTTATCCTTATTATCATCATTACTATCACAGTTATTGCTACTCTTATCCTTTGATGGTATCATTACTATCATCGTTATCCTTATCATCATTGCTGTCATCATTCTCATTGTTGTCATTATCATCATCATTATGTTATCATGTTATTATTATCATTATCATTAACATCATTATTAGTATTATCATAGTCGCTGTTGCTGTTATCATCATTATGATCATTATCATTATTATTTCTAATATCATGATTTTTGGTATTTTATTGTTATTGTTGTTAGTATCCTTCTTCTTATCATCATTATTATCATAATTGTTATAACATTTTCATTGTTGTTATTAATTGTAGTAGTAGCACTAGGATTGCTATCTGTTGTTATGATTATTATCTTCATTATCGTTATCAATGTTATTGTTAGCATTATGATTATCAACATAATCATCACTGTAATTGTTATGACAGAATCAAGAGTAGAGTAAAAATCAAATTCTTCAATTTCATTTTAGTTAACTCTTGCAACAATTGATACTGTCTTTTTCTCTCTCTCTTTATTTAATTTTTGGCAAGAAAGAAAAAAAGGAAAGGGAGAAGCAAGACGAAGGGAGAGAACAACTATAAAATTGTTCGTAATGTATTGAAGGGGAAAGAAGAAAGAATGAAAAAGAGAGAAAGAATAAGAAGAAAGAATTCAAAGAAAATTTAAACCTTACAAACTAGGATTTAAAACTTCTTAACGAAAAAAAACAACATTTTTGTTGTAATTCTTAAAATAATATGAGATCCCCTCAATGCACCCACAACAGGCATTATAACCCCCTTGAAAAGTCCTATAAACTCTTTCAACATGATTATCCACACCAACTTCAGCCTACAAAGCAAAAACGAAATTCAAAATAAAAACCCAAATGCTAAAAATACCTGTGAACCTCGAAACTAAACCCCCTCTAAACCTTTCTAACCAAACCGAAAACCTAAATCGACATTAAAAATATTTCCTTCTTATAAACTAATAACAGGCCCCTATAAACCTCTCCAAACCACTCTCCAAGTTTTAATCCCTATTATATCCCCCCAGAACCCCTTAAAAACCTCCAAACCGCCCTAAACCCCGCCAACCCCGCCAGAGGAAGATTCAAACCTCCCGCCACTCGAGGGAGGCGAAGAGGCGCCGTGACGTCACTTGCGAGAACGTAGAACCGCCATTAGCAATAGTGACTCGCTAGAAAACAAAGAGAAAATCGCCTTATTTCGCCCTATTTACTGCGTTCCTCTTAACTTCCTCTCCTCTGTGGCCCTGAGCAAAGAGGAAGAAGTGAGGAGCGAGGGTGGAAAGAGTCGGAAAAGAGGAGTGGAGAGAGGAGAAGGGTTAGTGCAAAAGGTACTAGATAACTCGCGGAATAATACAGGACGAGAATGATAACAAAACAACAAGTGACAGATTTCAGATTTCGGATTTCCCCCGGATTTTTGTCTCAGATTTCATAGGGGACACGAGGTCGCGAGAGATCCGACCGAAGGGAGGACAGGTTCCTCCTTAGGATAATGACATGACTTAATAACAAGTGACAGATTCCCACATTTCGGATTTCCTGCCCTGGATTTCAGATTTCAGATTTTTTTATTTTTAGGATATGAGATCATGAGATAATCAAGGACAGAGAGCCCCCACTAAGGGTCATTACGACGTAAATGGACCAGCCATTGGTTTCTTAATTAGGAGGCGAGACGTCCCCTTCGCACGAGATGCCATGCCGAGGGACGCAGGGCGCTCGGGGGAGGAAACAAAGGTTCATGGAGCACGGGGGGAAGGGGCTTTTATTCATGGGGAAGGGAAACGGGTCATGGTAGGAGGGTAATCGGGAAACGAAGGCTTGGGTATGAGTTAGAGCAAGTTGACAGGGGCGATGAACCAATCTTTTATACCTGAGAAGGGCTTACGTATGTGTGTGCTTTCCATTGCTTATTCTTTTAACTAGATTACTCCTATTTCCCTCATACTAAGTGGTCAACCTCCTCTTGGTACACAGGATTTAGGTTATATTGATCTACAAAAAAGTAATGGAAAAGGAAATATGATGATGGTAGTAACTAAAAGACATTTAAATTGTTCTGTCCTCAGACAAGAAAGGATTTAGTTGAACCCAGACCTTTCCTTCCTGCTTAATATCATTTAAAGTAATGGGTCAGTTGCATCTGCTTTAATCTTATGATCTAGTCCTGTCTAACCGGATACTTGGTTACTCACATTCCCCAAAACACGGTAACCTTCACTTGCCGTTGGATATTGACAAGTCAGGGCATTGGGTGCAGTCTGGCGTTGACATTTACTGGGCATTGTCACATAGATTTGCTTTTGCTTGTCATCCAGTGCATTAGCAATATCCTCCCCAAGGTTATTATTACAGGCCAGTGCACTGAGGCCAGATATAGGTTGCAGGACAGGATATGGACCTTGGAGGGGGGAGAGGGGCTTGGGTACTTCTGGTTCAGGGGCCCCTTAGCTTAGAAGTTCTAATATTTGTCAAAGGATTAAGTTAACTGAAGGGAATGGTGAGCCACATTTATTCATTAAAAAAATGAAATAGAATAAAGGACTTTTTATTTCTCAGTATGATTAGCTGTTAGATTTAGATAGAGACTATAGTTATATAGATTACTGATAATCAGTGAAGGTATGAAGAGTTGTGGTACCTTAAATTCTTTAAGCTATGCATGTGACCAAGCTTTTCTTTCTCTGTACGGGTGCGTAAGATAATGTTGTTTGCACTCTGGATAACAACTGAGCCAAAAAGGTTGAATTTAATTCTCACTGTTTCTATTTGCATCAGCAACTAAAGTTTGAAGGGAAACATTCAATGAAAACACATCATGTGAGAGTAGGTCAAAAATATATTCCTGGCAGATACACCTTTGAAGCAATTCGACTGGGATAAGTAAATTTCTCGCTCAGTCTTACCAGCCTGCAACAAATCACCTAATTTGCAAATCACACATTACATAGGTAATTTGAACTGACAAGTTGTATATAACATTTCTGCTTCACATCACAGTATCTACCAAGTCTTTCTTTCTACACTTAGCATCTGTAAAATCTTTAACAAACACAACATACTGTCATCTTGAGGACAATGCTCTCAATATACAGTCCAGTATGGAAAATATGGCATTTGTACACCCAAGCTTTTTTCAGTTATTCATTACACATTTATATAATTTTTGTAAAACCATTGGTGGAAAAAGGCACGACCAGTAGATTATGATTGGCATTCATTGTAAATAGAAATAATTGGATGTAAATAATACGTTTATGATGTAAGTATTGTTCTTTGGGAGACTTTCAAAGCAAATCTTAGAAGTTACAACTAATTCAAGAAATTTGAATAAGTTCTCACTTGAGTGTACTATTATTGAGCACTGTATACTTGTTTCATTACACACCTGAGATCCTGACAAAATGTCCCATACTTTCCTTATAGACATGCAGTATGCACAGGGTACTTTCATGGGTAGTAATGAGTCTCAGGTAATTCTTTATACAGCATCTTGATTATTTTAGAGAATAAAACTAATTCTATGATTATCACATTTTGTGTGAATGAAGCACTAAGTCTGGGGACTTGTTGTAATTGTCCCCTTTATATCCCTTTAAATCTGACCCTGATAGGTTGACCCTTAACCCACTCACGCCGGGGTGATTCCGGCTTTGTATGGTCGTAATGCCGGGGTTTTCGTATGCATAAGCCTAATGCCTCGAGACTCTTGGGTGCACAAGCCGTGAGCCTGGGCTGCCTGCTCGCTCACCCCGAGTGCCGGCCTTGCCCTGATATCTCGTCATCAGCGTCTGATGCAAAAACCACGAAACATGTCAGCACATCATCCGGCGCGAATGGGTTAACCCTCTCTGGATGGGTTGTACACTACTGTACCGCTCATTCAGAAGCCCAGTGGCCGGGCGGCACAGTATTGTGCCAGCCATTTAATTGATTTAGGCCTAAGCGTTTGAAAGCCCCAGCATTGTGACATTCAAGGCTAGAATGCCCCCGCCGTGAGTGGGTTAATTTGTCAACAAGTATAGTTGTAATTGACTGCTAAATATAATTGATCATTGTATATAGATTTATGTTTGGAAATGTGTGGATGCATGCTTGTGGCATTGTGTTTGCAAGGGACTTCTCTGCAGTGTATGGTAAATATTTACAGGACATACACCCATCCACCATAGGCCTTGGCATCTCTATGTCCTGGCAAAGGTCAAGAAACCTTTACTATGTAAATTCTAGCAAGACAGGGAAATTATTCTCAAGTCAGGAACCAGTCCAAGCTCTCTCTTTCTGTAATTGTGTGTCAGTCGTGGCAATTGCTTGAAGCTGCACATTATTGTAGTGGATTTATGGGATTGTCTAGTGGTATTTTGAAATTTGTCTTAAACATTTTAATCCATTGTGGACGGGGCGCGTTACGACCTAATTGGTCGTCAGGACTGGGGGCATCGGCTAAAAATTAGAGGAATGGGAAAAGTGTTTTCTCCACCCTCCTTGTAGTGCAGACTAGCCCAAACAATGTTTTTCTATAAATCCATCATAAATATGGGTTTAGGCTGACTTTGGAACTCTGTAGCTCTGGAGCTAGCACTGTTACAGCCATAATACTTTGTGACTGTGTGTGCACTTCAGCTGTGAGCAAATCCCGATGTAGCGTCATGTCCGCATTGACACCCGTCTTTTAGGCCTAATTGGTATGTATGTCATGACACCCGTCCACAATGGATTAATTTTTTTCTTACACAAGGACAAATTTGGCAATTGAGGATAACATATAAATTGTTGTAGACATCTAATACTTTATCATTATGAAGAAAAACCCAATAAATTCCCCCTCTGCTCTCTCAAGGAGAGTATAGAATATTTTTACTATTGAAAAGGTTTATCATGCAGTTACAGTTCTATGAATTTAGTCTTTTGAAATTTGATTTATAGAATTTTTAATACCTTTAGCGACTTGACTAGTAACCAGAAAAAAAAATCAAGTTTCAGAAACACCTTTGGTTGACATGTCAAGAGTAAAAAATGGTTACCGTCCTTAATCTTTGATGAGCTTGATTTAACACACCACAAAATGTTTATCTCATGCAGCTGTGGCAAATACTTCCTGAACAGTGAATCATCAAATCTGGGAACGTTGAGGGAAAATGGGAAAAAGTTGCAAATATTACAAAAAAAAAGATGATCTAAAGCAGGGTCGGTTAGGAGGATTAACTACAAGTGTAAGGTCTGGGATGTACGTATAATAAAAATGAAGTTTAAATTATAGAACCATATTACGAATGAATAGAGTATTTAGTGTGATATAAAATATATCATATATAAAAGGTATCATCTAATGTTAACCCTGTCTTATTCTCTTGTTTTCAGGGAAGAAAAGGTTAAAAGGCACGAGGAAGATGAGAGACTGAAAAGGTGGAGGATTGGCCTTTGTTGAGAGGGAATGGAAGAAGATAGAGAGAGGTACAAGGGAAAATAAAGAGGACTTTTTGGAGAAACCTTCGTAAGGAGAGTAAGGAAGGCTATTTCTATTTATACTAACTTATGAAATATGAATTAGTATGCATGGAAACATATTAGGAACTTTTAGAATTATTTCGTTAAGCTGGTTATGTCTTACATTAGAAAACCAGAAGTTTCAAATCAGAATTATTTTTAAATGATATTGATACAAGTGAGCTTGTAAACTTTTTTCATTTACAGAAGAATAAAGAATTCTATGAATATTAGTGTATTACTATTATTGAGGAGATTATGCTATTAACCCATTCCCGACGGGGGAATTCTAGCCTTGAATGTCCAAATGCCGGGGCGTTCGAATTATTAGGCCTAAATCAATTGAATGGCCGGCACAATACTGTGCCGCCCGGCAACTGGGCTTTTGAATGCGCGGTACACATGCTGTACCACCCGTCCTGTGTGGGTTAAAGTAGTATTAAAAATATGATTACAGTTTCAGGCAAATAGATAGTACAAGGTAAACGGTACATGGAATCAAGAGATTAAGTTATTCGTCTTCTGTGACATAATTGTCACAAGTTAAAAGTGATCATACCTATCAAATTAGACTATGTTTTTGAGATGGGGCTGTATTTAAATGGGTAGGGGTCTTTACATATATATCTACCACATTTATAATAAGTTTCTTGAATGTGTGCACTCAGAAACAATGGAAATAGTTAGATATGAGATCCAAATGATAAGCAAGATTATTGTTTGTCAACTCAAAAATTATTTAGGACTGAAGAAAAAAATGGTCAGGTTAAAGTTTCAAGAAATTTTGAATAGAAAATATATGAAGAATGATTTCCTTTTTTTCGACGATGATGGAGAATTCATTCTTAACTTTTTAATTTTTTTTTTATAGACATTGGTTAACTTGCTGTGTTCTGGTATATTTTCTAATGAGGAATATTGATAGAGCCAAAAGGGGCAAGTTAAAGATAAAAGTTATTATCCCCTTTTGATCACACTTGTCTTGATCCCTATATTAAGTTATGTTTTATCATATTGAACTGACTTGTTCTAGTTCTGTTCACAATTCTTATTTCAAAATTAATGCAAGAAGTACATCAGAGGGGAAAAAAGAGAAAAAGAAAAGGAAATAAAGAAACAAAATACAGCAAACCCACCAAGACCAATGATCATGAACGTAACACTGCCCTTGTGTTTCAGAGCCAAAATGGAGGTGACAGAGGTTACAGGTGGTGATTTGGGATCTGGGACTGTGGTCGTCAGCCCTGGAGAACTTTCTTACGATCTCGGACAGCAGTCGGGCTCGTTCCTGTCAAATGCACATATAATGTCTCAGGGTAAGGAGTGGATAGTTCATTTTATTTTCTGTATTCTAGCTGATTTAGTTTGTTTAAAAATTGGCTTTATTTGCTTATTCATTTAGTTGTTATATATTTATTTGTCTGTTAGCCTAAATTGTGATTATTAATTTTTTTATTGGTTATTTTTTTTACCAGATTATTTCCCTATTAATGGTATATTATCATTTTGAAACACCTGCAGGCTCACTAACAGATGGAAGTGGAATGCTTACTCTGCCAATCCAGCTGGTTCAGTTGCATGACCCAGGGGGTGATGGGGGCGTCTCTCGGAATGGAGGAAGCTCTGGGGTATCAGCTACGACTCAAGGATTCAGTGCGCACATCCTCATGAAAAACAATCCTGATGGAACACGGACCTTACTCTTGGAGCCTAGTGAGGTTGGTGGATTTACTTTACTTTACTTTATTATTATTCATTAATTTTTTTCTTTCTTTCTTTTTTTAACCCCTTTACTATGAGGATGCGTATACTGCGTCATCGCAGCCCTCGTGACATATCCGAGGACGCGCATACTGCGTCATGGCTGAGTTGTGTTAGCATTGGTGTTTTTTTCTTCTGGATACTGTATGAGATCTTTCAGTATATAGCTCGTATATGATACGATGGCTTACTTGACTTTCATTATTATTACGTAGGCGTGTGATTCTCTTATACCAGGAGAGGTATGGATATACTCTACTAGCAATAATTTTATTATTTCTTTATGGAACATTATGTAAAAATAAAACTTGTTATGATTAGTTTACCATACTATTTCAACTGTTTTCTTTTGTCATCTGAGTCACTGAGTTCTTTCACCAAGGTCACTTCTCACCCTCCTCCCAACCCATGTAAATAACTTGTCACATGCACAAGGGGAAGAGGTTGATTATCCATATATTTGATATATAGTACATGATGATTATGTTGAGGTTTTGGCTTGAAAAATGTTATATTGAATAGCGACGTTTAAAATTTGGCGCGCACCGACACCCTAGATTCGGCGTGGGGGCGCGTTTTCTACTTGTCGTAGTGAAGGGGTTAATATGTGAAGGGTTAGAATAAATTTTTTTTTTTAATTAAAATTTTTATCACTTGAAAAAAATTCTAAATGTTTTAGTGTATCTACTTAACCTATTCTTACTTCTACTAGTAACTATATATTTATTTACATGAAAACCCTTTTTTTTTTTTTCTTTCTTCTATTTAACCCACTCATGAGGGGGCCCATATTTGCCTAATGCTGCTCCGGATAGCATTGCATTCCTAGGAACAACCCATCTTTGCCAACATTAATCCACAAAACCTAAAATCAAATGACTTTCCCAGATATCCATGGGAGAAGATGGGAGCGAGAGTCGTCTGGTGCCGCTGCATGACCTCCCTGAGGCGACTGTCGGCTCCAATTTTAGTGACTTGCAAGATCGGTGAGTATGGGCAACATTCGGGATTCTGGCAGTTGTTGAAAAACGTGTTGAGGGAAGATGGGAAATTCAGAAGTAAAGTTGAATTATCTGAGGCTTTCAAGGGCACATGGATGGTATGATTGATGATGATTGTATAGGTAAATAGTGAATGAATTGTCTTTTTTTGTAATTTGTTATGCTTACATGTACTTTGGTTAAGTGCTTTTGCCACAAAATGCAGGGTTTGTTGATGTGGTAGATACTGTGACCAGGGACAGTCAATGTTTTTTTTTTTTTTTTTTTTTTTTTTTGGCCAAATTTATTTATACTTTTTTTTTTTTTTTAAGAAATAAAATGTATCATTATAATGCACTGTAATTGAGTTGTTTCATTATGTACCTTGAGCGAGAAGCAAATTGTGTTAATGCTTCTTTTCATAGTAGATGCCATCCGCGTCTATGACCGACTCTGCCTTTGCAGCAAATCATGCCATCCGCTGCTAATGGGTTAAGAATCAATTCCAAATTGCATATATATTTTGTGCTTGTCAATGCTAAAAGCCTACTAAAAAACTAAATAGCAAAATATTTTGATAGAGAGGAAATACGATTGATAAAATAGTACCTTGCTTTTGTAAACCTTCATCTTAATATTAATCTATAGATTAACATCTGTTTACAAGTGTATCTTGCTAGATATCTATAATTTATCTATGTGTCTATCCATCTACCTAGCAATCTATGTATATTTTACACAGGGGTGGATTCCTGCAGCTGGATGGAAGCATGGTCACAGTCAATCAGGTTGGAGGAGACATGGGACAGTCTGGGGTCATATTGGCAAATGCTGACGAGTGCCTTACACAAAAGGATGGAGCAATTCCTCAGTTTACGTCCTTGAGTATTGTCAATGGTCAGGTAGGTGTATCTATGATATCCCTTTTACCCTGTATTTTGGTCAGTTTGCAATGCAGTTGCCTCTTTGTGAGAAGAATGGTAGTAGTGGGCTATTAACAGTTCGCAATCTCAATTCACTGCACTGTTATATTGGAAAGCTAATTAAATACTGTTGGCAACTTCAGTGTGTGCCAAAATGATTACCACTACACAAATGCCAAATGTAAATTTAATGTCAAATGATAATTTTTTTCATTATGCTTACCTGTAAAAGTATAGCTCTGCTCATGTGTGTGACAGCTCAGTTAAATGTTTTAGTAGTATTTTTGTCGTTAATTTATTATTCAGTAAATAATCTTGAAAGGAAGAATATTCCCTTCAAAATAATGGTTACCTTTGTCAAAAGATGTCATAGGTCAAAAAAAAGTCTGCATATATATTCTTGGGGAATCAGTCAGTATTTTTAGAATCTGATGCAGTATTCTCAAATACATGCAGCCAAGCCATTATTTGTCATAGAAAGTTTAGTCAGAACAAATTTGGATTGTATGAGGATAATAGAAAAAATCTACTGGTGATACAATTATTTCTTTTGCTTGCATGAGCTTGAACTTGCTTTGAAAGGAAAGGATTGTTGTGACCAAGTGTACCAGTGTACAGTGAAAGAAGAAATCTGTATATTTTTATTATATTTATAATCGAGAATTTGAGAAAAATAAATCTTAAAACTCATCATCTGTAGCATACTTTAAAATATAATTCTGATGGAAATAAGTGATTGAGTTCTATAAAGAGCTTCCACAATGTGCCTCAAAACCCTGCTGTCTCCTATCTGATTCACGTTGTTTTAGTTCCCAAAGTTGTACATTGACACCTACTGACTACGAAAAGCTTCCATCATTGGTCTCCGCAAGCTACTACATTAACGACAGGTCTATTTTGGCTCCAAATGATTTGATATTTCAAACGCATAAGCCTAATGCCTCGGGATTCTCACCCGCACTGGACACAGCAAAGGGCTATACACCTGATCACCTGGCGCGCCACCCAGGA
>BOPN01002863.1:122500-125000 GCA_017312705.2 Penaeus japonicus | reverse complement strand
TATGATTGGTAGATTAAATTGTGTAATGTTTATTACAACATTATAAAAAGAAGAGTTACAATTAACATTTTTTTTTGTTTGTTTCTCTTGCAGAAAAATTTGCAGCTCCATGAGGCATTACACTCCACGGAAAAACTAGTGTGTCCAGAGTGTGACAAAACCTTCAGACGCCTAGCCTCATTCAAAGCCCACTTAGCGGTCCACGAGGAGGATGAGACTGTTACGTGTGAGATCTGTCAGGAGGAGTTTGTATCTGTGGTAAGTCTTAGTTCAAAGCTGAACTGCACAGAGTTTGCAGCTGAAACTTCAAACCAAGGTTCTCTTTAGAGGATGAGGTAAATACAGGGCTGTCACTAACTCTAATTATTTTGATATTTGATGGAAAAAGGCTCTTTATCATTGCAGAGTCAACTGGAACCACACTATCAGCGGCATAGAGATGGTATGGATGGCATGGGGGCACACAAGAAATCAAGCCTGGACTGCAAGGAGTGTGGAGCAGAATTTACAAACCAAGGGTTACTTACACATCACATGAAAGTCCATAAGAAGGTCAGTGAGATTCTTATTTTGTTGCTACTGAAGCTAGAAGTGCATATCTATTTTTCTTTAGTTGCTTCTCATATCCTGTTGTTAGAAAACCAGACTTTGATTTTGAAATGATATATATAATTCAATTGTGAAGCACATTGTAAGATTTACTTTTTATCCTCTGATCACAGGTCAAGAAAATAACCCAAACAAAGCCAAGAAGAAGACTAGCAGATCGCTGCAAATTTGAAAATAAGTGCCAAGAGTGTGGTAAGAACTTCATAAAACCCTCACAGTTAATAAGACACATGAGGATCCATACTGGAGAGAGACCATTCAAGGTGGGTTGTATTTGAAGCATTTGGCTGAAGTTGACCTGATTTCATCTTTTATTGTTCCTTTTAATACACATCTTGATAAACAGTCCAAACAATTACTTACGGTGCCTTTTTTTCCACTGCAATTGTACTCCTTTTTCATATATAGACTTATGAGCTAGAAGTGTTGAAAGATATTGTTGTTGTGCTCTTTCTAATGTATATTTAATAGAAAATATAGAATTAAAAAGAAAAAGGTTAAATACTAGAGACAGATAATTCATCTTAATCTACCTTTTAGTGCACTCACCCTGGATGTGATCGAGCCTTTAACCAAAGGTACACAATGCTCATCCACATGGACATCCACACTGGCAAGAAGGCCTACAAATGTGAATTCTGCAACAGAGATTTTGTACAAAAGAGTAAGGCATACATGGCATTTTTGTTTCCTTGATTATTACCTGGGCATAATTGTGTTGTTGATGGTTGTCATTATCATTATTTAATTTTTTTCTACAGAAAATACTTCCAAATGCTTTTGAAGTAACATGATAAGAATGGTCATTTACAATTAATAACATTATCATTATGATAGTTATCATTTTATTTATTTTTCCAGGTAACTTGCGCTGCCACATAAAGCGTGTCCACCCAGTGAACTTAGCCGGTGTACAGATGTTTGAGTGTGACGAATGTTCATGTATATTCAAGAGCTCTGGAAGTCTCAGTGCCCACAAGTCAAAGGCTCACTCCACAGAAGCAGTCATTGTAAGAATATATGATATTTAGTTAAATTTTTCAAATTTATTGTACAAAAAAACTCCTTTGGGTAACTTTTTTTTATTCTAAAAAAATGTGTGTTTGATATATTAATATATGAGATATCTGTTAAATATGGATATATCTTGTATATCATTTCATATCTTTGTCTTTTGTCTCCTTCTTAACTCCTTTCCTTCATAGGGGCTGAATGTATCATCTGATATCAGAGATGTCATCAAGGAAATCTTAGACTTGGAGAAAAGTGGCCAGCGAGACCAGGTAGACCAAAGTCTTTATTGCATGAGTTGATTTTGATATTGTAACACCTTTGTTTAATGCTATCATATTTGTCTACAGTTTTATGTTTGTTTTTAACACAGTTGTGTCGTACCATATTGGTAAAATAGTGTAGTAGCATTACTCATGAACGATGAAATCCATCTAAAAGATATAGGGTATTATAAAATAATCAGATTATCTTCTTTTTCTATTGAAGGAAGGTTTTAAAAGTACAGTATATAAGCTCAGAGTATAATGTTTCCATTATAAAATTTTCCCCTTTAGATTGCAATTTGAAACAAAAACATAATTGACTGAGAGCAATATTAATCACTTACATCCTTTTCTCTTTATTTCAGGGCATGAGATCAGAGCAAGGTGGTCTTGGAGAGAGTGGGAACGATGGGGATATTTTGCAACAAGCTTTAAAGAATAGTGGATTGTCACAAACGAAGGATCAGACAAATTCATGTAATTTTTAAAATACATTTGCTAGCATTGTTGTTATATGTTTGGTATTTTTAATGGTATTATTGTTATCGTTGTTATCATCGTTATTATCTTCTTCATTGGCGTCATAAGTATGGTATATCATATTTATATTATTT
>BOPN01002863.1:112500-117500 GCA_017312705.2 Penaeus japonicus | reverse complement strand
AGTGATTCAGGCCCAGCCAAGCATCCTGAGTGAGTCAGAGAATGCTCGCTATGCTACCTCGCTCTCCTCACGGCAGACCATTCTAGACCACACTCAGGATTTCAACAACCTGGGTGATCCTGGGGGCCTTGACATGGTCACAATACCAACGTCAGTGATGAGTGAGAACTCCCAGTACAGCTCACAAGTCATACAGACAAACCTGGAGTTGGAAGGCGGTCGTGGGGCTGTCATTACAACTGCAAGCAACGAAGTCAATCCAGGTGAGGGAATGATGGTCCAAATCATATGTTTTACTCACATTTCTAATTGCTGTAATCACATTTTCACAAGCATGTTGAATTAAACCAGTGTGTATGTCTGTTATGGTGTAACTTTTTTTTCCTGAGATAGTTGTTATTGGAGAATTATTGTGATTCGACATTCATCTTATCTGTTACAGTTACTATCCCATACTCAATTTTTCCAAGTTTTACAAGCATGATACCCTTCTCTCTTCCAGAAAATCTTGGCACTGGAGAATCTAGTCTTACAGGAGAAACAATGAATGCAACAGCTGATGGGCTGGCCAGCACACTGGTGGAGAGTGACAACGAGGGGAGAGTTGTAGCCTCGCATCCTACCTCAATCACTGAAAATGATGCCTCATCAACAACATTGTTAGAGGCCAACTTTGATCACGAGGGATTCTCAGATGGATTCACTCTACATGTCCCGGTACATAACTTTTGTGTTTTCCCTTGTTCATCTTCTTACTCTCTTCTTTTTTTTTCCTCCCCTTCTTACTTACATCAGCATTTTGTTTATCTAAGCATGTACATTATGTTTGATTATGAAGTTGAAATGCAATTAATTAGGTAGCAGTTCTATTTTTGTTCAACTCTACTCATATATATGTTTTTGTGTTTATATTTTACAGGCTGGGTTAGATCTGAGTGGCTTGGGAAGTGGTGGGGATATCGCCTCAGAGCAGCTAGTCCATTTGTTAAACACACAGGATTCGGTGAATGATGTTACAGGCATTAAGATTACAAGCAATGCCTCCACAGCACAGAATTCCATAGAGGAAGACAAGGCTCCTGCACCGGAGGTCTCGGTTTCAAAAGTATTCGAGTGAGTACAACTAACTGAATTGGTGTCTATTATACAGCAAAGTTTTTGTCACCTTGTATTTTTCATTGATGCATTGAATTACATGTATTTTCTATCTCTCTCCCTCTCTCTAAAAAATAATTTAAATACAAAAGGTGTGATCAGTGCAAAAAGACGTTCCACAAGCTTCCCCACCTGCGGTCACACAAAAGAATCCACACCCAGGGCAAGACTCACAACTGTACAACATGCAACAAGGGATTTTCTTCAGTGCAAGCTCTCAAGGTATGCAATTTTTGTTGTTTATTTTAGTTTTTAATGCTTCTGTTTCCATTCATGGTACATTCATAGTCACAAAATTCTGAGTATTTGTAAGAAAGATCTATTTAAAGATATTATTCTATTGCAATAATATCAAGAAGGGATGATTCACTAATATATTCTTGCAGGAGCACCAGCAACAACAGCATTCAAGGTCAAACATGCACCACTGCCAGTGCCACAACTGTCCCGAGAAGTTTGGCACTCCCAATCAGCTGCTGAAACACATGCAGATGGAACATTACCGGTAAGATAAGGCAGTATGGTGTGTCAGAATTGTCACAATGATTGCATTGAGTTTAATTCTTCAGTGAGTAATATCTTATTATGGACCTATGGTATAAGTGACTTATTTAAATATTTAGAATATCTTAAGGGAAAACTACTACCACATTTATGCTATGTGATTAATATTTACTCTTGTGTTTCCAGTATGTGGCAGTGTGCTGTGTGTGAGGATCTTTTTGAGTCTTTTGCAGCATTCCAAAAGCACTTACGATCTCACAAGATAAAAGACATTAATCAGGCTATCAGCAGGAGTAAGGTGGGTGACCCTGTTCATGTTACAATTGCAGTTTTCATTTTTGTCATAGTCAGTGTAATAAAGGTAACAGGGAACTAAATCTCAATTTGGCAGTTTATTTGTCTTCCCTATATAGCTACGATTAACAAAAATTATTTCAGTAATCATAATGTTTTAGGACAGTTTTACCGATAACTGTCCATCCAAACAGACCCTTTTTGTTCGCATATATCAAATTAATGCTCAGTCAACATATTTAGTGTAAATAAGATATATTGATTCATCCAACACAGCAAAACCAGCGCAATGAAACCAGCAATACAAGTGGTAAGGTGAAGATCGCTCTGACAGCAGAGGACGTGGAGACTCTTCTCCAGGAGTCATCGGGTGCTCAGATGGCCATAGAGGAAGAAAGCCAGAGGGACTCAGAGATGGTTGACATCCCACGCTCATCAAAGAAGCACAGTTCACCACAGGAAGACAACCTTCAGGTCTTTGTCAGCATGACGAAGGATGACCCAGATGAGGAAAAAGTGAGAATTGTAATTTACAGAGTACAGTTTTACATAATCTTTCTTTCTTGCTGTCCCTTCTATATATTTTCTTTCTCACTCTCTTAGTTCACCTGTAAACAGAGAAAGAGAAAATACAGTTCCAAGGCGTAAGATGAATAGTAAACCCTTGATATTGACATGGGAGGTAACTGCTTTGCTACAGGTTCATATTTCTTATAAACAAACTTGAGTGTGTAAATATCTTTTGCTTTCATGGATAATTCTATAACATTAGCTTTGAGATATATGTTTCTTCAACAGTTAGACATATTTCTGCTATTGTAAGGCAGTTGTACAAAGTGTGTGAGTAGTAAATATTTTTAGATTAACACAGGTATTATTTAGGTAGCTTTTTGACATTTTTCTATGTACTTGTTTGTTTCTTGTTACCATTTTTTATGATTTCCTTTTATTTAAAAACATTCCCATTGTACTTTTTTACATACTTTTTTCATCTCCACAGGCTGAATCTCAAAAGCATGCTCACCAGTGTGACACCTGCAGCAAGAGTTTTAAGAAGCCATCAGACTTAGTTCGCCATATCAGGACTCACACTGGGGAACGACCCTTCTCCTGTGCTCAGTGTGGCAAGTCCTTTGCAGTGAAGTCCACTCTGGATGTTCACATGAAAACACACTCAGGGAAAAAAGATTTCATGTGTCACATCTGCAATACAATGTTTGCAACCAAGGGAAGCCTAAACATCCACATGCGACTACACACGGGTGCAAAACCTTTCAAGTGCAACCACTGCGGA
Source organism: Penaeus japonicus (assembly GCA_017312705.2). NCBI lineage: Eukaryota > Metazoa > Arthropoda > Malacostraca > Decapoda > Penaeidae > Penaeus > Penaeus japonicus. The sequence continues at coordinate 114,253 of BOPN01002863.1, read as the reverse complement.
ATGAAGTTCAGAACGTCGGGACATCGTAAAGCTCATGTGATAAAGCATTTCAAGCACTCAGGGGCAGGTCCGATACCAACAAAGTTGAAACTGGTGGAAGAACAACCCATGGAAGCACCTGTGAACAATGCCAATGAAACTGTCATGGAAATGCCCAATGTGGAGAACTTAAATTCAGTTGTAGTAATGGCAGATGGCAGCATGTCACTGCAATTACAGGGGCTTAATCTGGGTCCAATTGAGGCAACTCTTCTCAATACCCAGTCAATGACTCTAGATGAAAGTGTGCTCAATCAGTTGCAGGCTACAGGTGGGGCTATGATTGGAACAGGCGAGGGAACAGTGGACGAGGATGCCGAGGACTCCATATCTGTGAACCCCAATGCTGTGATGACTCAGCCCCGTAGTGTCCGTACTACAAATGCTGAGGCTGACATGGACTCTGATTTTGAGATACACATGATTGACAATGACGGGAGAGTGATAACTACCCACTCCCTGAATATAATTGGTCAATCTTTGGACAGAGAGCAAGCAGCTGCACCAGAGAATCAAAATTTCATCCATCAGGAATTAAGTCTTTCTGACCTAGCTGTGTCTGGGCCCAACAATACAATACAGTGTGCCCTTTGCTCTAAAAACTTTTTAAAGTTTACTGAATGGCAGGCTCATTTATCGTCACATGACATCTTGCTGAAGGAAACTGATGATGGAGACAATATGGAAGGTGAGATGCAAGATGCTGTTGTTGTGCCAACCTCCACCTTGGCAGACACACAGGAGACAAGCATCCTCTCACAGCACCCCAACATTAAACAGGAGGAAATAAGTATCGAAGAACTCACAATCTGCAAACTGGAAGATCAGTCATTGCCATCCCGTGGTTTCAAGTGCAGAGCCTTAGGCTGTGGGAAAATTTACAAGTATCAGAGTATTCTAGAACAGCACATGCTCAATGCCCATGTGAAACAGTATGAGTGTACCAGATGTGACGGACAGGTGTTCCCCTCAGCAGCCGCCCTCCAACGACACATCAAGATGAACCATGTAGAGTTCAAGGCCAACAGGTGTGTTTTCTGTCCTGAGGAATACAGCTTAAGAGGCCTATTGCACCAGCACATTATCCAGGAACATATACATCTGGCCTTGGAAAATCCCCTCGCAATAGAAAAAATTGGATTAAAGATCAATTTTACCTCAGAACCCCAAAGAGAAGGATCAGCAATGGGAACACAGGGCACAATGGAAGAATTCGATGCATTGGAACTTTTCCCATCGGTGAATAATGCTACGCACCTGGAGTGAAAAAGAGGCTGTATCCCAAAGTTTGATTTGGAGAGCTGTGAAGGGATAGATACTGAGTCTTCCTTCGCCGGACTTGTATAACGTCGATTTCCAGTGAACTTAGAAGTACAAAAACTCAAGTTAGAAAGATTTTATTATGCATACAAATTGTGCATAGTTTGAAATATCCTTGACTCTCTCTCTCCTTCCTCTTCTTTACTTTCCTCCCATATTTCCCCTCCACTTGTTCTTTCTTCCTTCTCTTCTCCCTTTCAATGTCTCTCTTTCTCTTATTTCTCTTTTCTCTATCACCCTCTGTGTTTCACTTCTTTCTCATTTCCTCATTCTCTCCCTTCCTCCCCACTTTCTCTGTTTCTCCCTTTACTGCAATTTTAAAACAATTAATGGAAGTTGAGGAGTATTTTCTATATGTACTAAAAAAATAAGAAAATGTAGACCCAATCCTGTA
>BOPN01002863.1:90000-107500 GCA_017312705.2 Penaeus japonicus | reverse complement strand
TCAAAGGAAGGGATAAGCTGTTTAATTATGAAGGTACAACATGAATTACATTCAAAACATGGGAATAATACTTTCTTTTTTCCAAACATCATTCTGAAGTAAAAGTGCAAAAAGGACATTAACAATACAAGTTTTTGAGGAAAATAAACAGATTTCTGTATTTCCAGTTTTACACACTGACAATCTGATTTTATCATCATCAGTACTCGCCAACATCAAAATTATATCAAGCTCATATGTCATATATTCTATAATTTGAACTGGATGTTAAAATTGCATTTGTGAAACATGAAATATGAAAAAAACAATAAAATTGCAAGTCTGATTATTCAAACATCTTTCAGAGGTTAGTGAAAGACATTGTTTTATCCTTTGTACACAGTCTGATTAAGAAAAGCATTTTCTTCCATACTTTTTGTATCTTTATCCTTTGTACAACAATACAGGGGGAGGGGGAGGGGGAGGGGGGGGGGGAGAGGGAGAGGGAGATAGAGAGAAGTAAAAAAAATACCAAAGCAAACTTCAGCCAAGTAAAATAAGACTTACTGCAAATTTTCTGTGATGTACTGTAGCTGAGAAAGAAAATATTTTAGAAAAAAAATATATAGTAAAGTATATATATACAAATGCAAATAAATATAAAAAATAAAAATCCCACATATCAGGAAATGGACGTAAATTTGGCAAATATTCTAACGATCCTCTACCTCACTACCTATATTAAATCATGCACAAAAATATGAGATCCTTCCAATAGCAGGATTTAAAAATATTTCCCATACAATATTTACAGACGACATTTTATTACAAACTGGCACAAATCTTGCCTAAAAAGATTATTAAATTACTCTTATATTGTATCACAAATTGTCCATCTCAAATTACTCTACATTATTCCTCCTCAAGCATTAAAAAAAAAAATGCTATAAAAAAAGATATAATAGAAAACATCTTTAATATGATAGTTTGTTACCTTGAGGGAAAAAAGAGAAGCTAATTTAAATACATTTTAACGGATAGCCAGAAAGTGTCTGAGCTTCCCATTTCCATAAGGTATAATTTCTTTCATAAATACATAGCTGGTAAGTGAGTGCAATGAAGCACCACCTCCTCAGATATAATTCCTCGCCTGAGTAAAAAATCAGATAAATCAAACTTTCACTTTCTTTATAAAGGGTCACAAGAACAAAACAGAATATCAATGTCATCATTTTGCTGAAATCGACGGAGTTTCAGCATTCTTTATTTCGGAATAAAATTATATAAAAAAACGTCAAAGACAGCTATAAAAATATCTTACTGGCAGTTTTGGGTATTAAGTAGGGAAATGAATAAATAAAAACGATACTTTTTAAATGAGTTTGCATACAAGTTATCATAGGAAATGTAGTCAACAGGTTAATTTCAAATCCTACATAAAAGGAATAAACTGTCCTCTATATTCTATATTTACATCAAAGCGAATCTCTTCCTTATCACCTTGCCTTACTGTTTATACTACATTTCATTTACTCATTACATAGAATATGAATTGAGGAAGAATTAAGGAAGGTAAAGCTCATAAATCCCAAGTCCTGTACGAAAACAAAAAAATTTCCTATCTTTTCATCCATATAAAAATTCCAAATAGAGCTGTAGACAAAGACAGAAAGTGTCTCGGCCATCCTCCTCTGCCCTTTCCGACTCGAGTCGAAAAAAGCGCCCAAGTACAGAGGCTTTTACTTCTTATTGAGCCTGTTGTGTACTATGTCTCTGAACTGCGTCAGGATCTTGTTCTCCCTCTTTTGCCGTTCTTCCTTGCTGAACATGGCCAGAGCCCGCTTCTCATCTGCCGAGTAGATCTGGTTCTCCTTTCGCAGACGCACAGCCTCCATGCGACGGTGCCTGCTTCCACTCATGACATAGCCCACCTCCTCAAAGTCCTTGATTTCATCTGAAGTTAGTCCGATTTCACCACGACGGGGGATGCGCTTGCCCTCGGCCACATATGCTGCCATTGCCGCACCTTCACCTGGCAACAGGGCCTATGGGAAGGAAAAGTATTAGAGATTATCTATTGTACTCAAAATCCCCCCCCCCCCCATAAACACACATACAAATTCCTGAAGGTAACAAACAAAAAATTGTAGAAATAATAAAGGAATTACAGAGTTGATCCACATCCACATTCACTCTTACTCTCTCACTGGTCACATAGACCTAAAGTACAATATAGATATACATATATATATACATCTTACCTTGCCGTAATCCTTCTTGGACAGTGTAACTTGTGGCTTGGGCACAGGTCCTACGACAACTTCTTCTGTCATCTCCCCTTTGCTATCCTCTGAAAGAAGATTCATAGTAATGATATAGGTAAACATTACAAAATCACCTGTGGATAGAATCTGTAAGAAGATACTAATGCCAGTATGTTTTAATGTCATTTTTGTTATTATGAGCTGTCAATGTGATTCTATTACTTTGTGGATATAAAAACTTGTCTAATAGCATTTTTCAATTAAAGACCCATAATCATACAATTATTGCCCAACAACCATGTTTACAATTAATTTGTAAACAATTATTTTTCATAATGGTTTGCATCAAGACTACCATCTCTTATTATCTCAGCACCACATACTAATTTTCCCACTAAACCGTCCCAGGTCACATTCATGCCCCTCAGGACTGATCAATGCAAACTCACTCTTCTTCTCGATCCATGTCAGCTCGGAATCTGATTCAGAGTCGGAACTGGAGGAGGAACTTGAGGATGCCTTCTTCTTTGCTGCCTTCTTCTTCTCCTTCTTCCTCTTCTTTTTCTCCTTCTTGCGCTTCTTCTTCTTCTCCTTCTTCTTCTTCTTCTTCCTCTTCTTTTCATCGTCTGAGTCACTGCTGTTCTTGTCCTTTGCTTTCTTTTCTTCATCTGTGTTTCTTTCATCTGAACTGATATACATAAAAGTTATAAGTTAATAAATATCAATCTTTATTCTTTTAACACATAACAAAGTGCCTATATACAATCTTCTAATTCTGTGCCTATTTTGTGTTAACACTAGTAACCATACTCTACAAGAATCCTCACTAGAAACCAAACATGCACCTAACTGAACTAACAGTTAAGTACAGTATGCCTTGGCTATTCTAAGATACTAAACTATTACAGTAAAAATAGCATGGGCAGAGTAGAGTTCCCCACTGCACAAAAAGATCAACATAAACCATTATTTTCACATTCTCAAAATAATAACAGTAATGTTTATTCATTTAATAGTACTTAAACTTCTGTCTGAATTCAATGCAATAAGATTCTACAGAAACATTAATCAAATACATACTCATCTGGAGGGTTGACTGGAGACGTTGCCCAAACTTCAGAAATACCTTCTATCGATATCTGCTCTCTTTCTACTCTACGACGGCCAAAATAGTCATCAGTTTGGTCACCTAATCCATTATGACGGCTGAATCCTCCTCCACCTAAAAAATGGAAGTGTTGAGAATAATTGGCAAACCAAAATAAATATAACTTATAACATTTTGAATAAATCACAAAGAACTGATTATAATTCAACAAGAAGAAATTGGTCTGTGCATACCTCTGTCTCTGTATCCACCATTTCTGCTATCCCTCATGTTACCCATATCTCTGGAACTACCCCCACCCCTCTCTCTCTCCCTCTGGAATGGTACATCAAGAGCCCTCTGCTGTTCAAAGAATTTGTTGTGGCCCCATCTTCCATCAGGTGTTGGCGGAGAGCTGTCTCGATTCCTCCGTGGCTCTTGTGGAGATGGCTGATTCTTTCGAGGCATCTCCCTTTCATGTGATCTCGACCTTTGTCTCTCGTTCAAGTGGTGGTTTTGGCTGGATTTCGGCTGATGTTTTTCTGGCGTCCTTGCCCGTTCTCTGTCCCGGAGTTCCCTGTCAGCAGAACTTTCCTTTCTGTTGTAAATGTCTCTAATTCTCTGTTTAGTCTCAGACATAGATCCTGACCTGGACCTTGACCTGGACCTAGAACTAGAATTGGCCCTTCTCTCAGCAATCTTTCTTAATCGTTGCTCCATTTTCTTACTTCTGTCCATTTCCCTTGACTTTACATCCTTTTCCCTCGACTTGGATCTTCTCATCCGATCTTTTGAAACAGACCTGCGGCTCCTGTCACGTGACCTCGACCTCTGCTTCCTGTCCCTCGATCGTGACCTATGATTCCTGTCCCGTGACCCTGCCCTGAAATTTTTGTTATAAGCTTTCGATGTCTGATGTTTGTTAGGCGATCTTGACCTCGATCTCTGCCATCGATCTCGTGACCTGGACCTGCTCTTCCTTGAATAGGCTTTGGGCTTTGAGTGCTTGTCCTGTGACCTCGACCGGTGATTTCTTGTGTGTGAGCGTGATCTGCTCCTGTGTCGTCCTTGATGTGAACCTCTTCTTTTCTTCTCTGATCTATGACTGCTCTTTTCTCGCCTGTCTGGACTGGAATTTTCCTCTTCGCTGCTGCTGTATCTGCCCATTATGCCTGAAGTTGAAATGGAAAGAATTATAGTGAATGATTAGAATAAAAAAGAGAGAGGAGAAAGCAAAAGTTAGGAATAGATTTCTTTGTGATTTTAGTTGTGTCTAAGGGATGAAAAAGTCATTGGCATGTAATCATTCTTGAATTTAAGTTAGCTGTCCTGTCATTAGATCACTATGAAAAGTTCTGACAAGACAGAGATCCAACACCAAAATTAAAACATTGGACTTCTATTTTTCGAACTCAGGAAAAGAAAGAAAAAACAAATCAGGTTCTATCTTCAATATAAGAGATTCTTTTGAGCATCTATAAGTAGAGCATGTCCTTATCAAATAAGCTTCCCAACTGCTTATACAGCTGAAAGTAACCACTTTTGTTTCCAGACCTTCTGGAAAGCCTTTTGATAATCAAGTAGTTTTATTACTCTCATATCATAATTTTGTATTCAAAATATATTAGTTATATATATATACACAAAAGCAAATGTTTATCAATGTATTCTTACAGCTGAAAAAAAGTTCATTACAAACTCTTCAACTTCCCTATTTTCCATACAAAATTACCCCTTTTCTAAAATTAAAAGGATTACAGTATCAAATCTAGTACAGTACAGATACCTGTTTAAGATGCAATCACATAACTATATCTCTTATCCAAAGTTGGGAATGGAAGAAAATGCCATAAGTATAATGATCTATAAAAAAATAATTGGGTAGTGCATGTATAAAAAATCAACCACAGTTTATCATCTTTAATCATTGCTTGAAAAAGAATATAATATCAAATTAAAGCTCTTAGGAATTATTTGAAGTTGCCACAATATTCAAGACAAATAAATGACAGATCATTGTTTAAGGTCATATTCTGCAGCAAAAGTGTTGCACTTTAGCATGGTATTATATAATATATATATATATATATATATATATATATATATATATATATATATATATATATATATATATATATATACATATATATATATATAAATAAAAAGAAGAAGAAGAAGAGAGAGAGAGCTTGGAATATCAAATACAAGCTCAGAAGTTAGCATGATTTTTTCTGAATTATCAGTCCAAAATCAGCATGAAAATCAAGGTAAATGAACGACTTTGCGGGTGAAATATCGACACCATATCCACTATGTACATAAAGGCAAAATAATATCCATAAACCTCTCTCTAAACCTTTACTGTTAAACAAGGACCCAGATTTTGATCTTTCTTGTCATAAAATATAAAGTACAGGTTGATGTTTGCCAGTTATTATAATGGAGTTATAGGGGGTGGACCCTCAACCTCTATCACCTAGAAATTGTATGTTTTTACCAATGTGATAGTAGTGTAATATCACCACTATAAATGACTTAGATAAATATTAAGAATAGTGCCATGTTGCTAATAACTATGAATCTAGTATTGATGGATTCCACTCACCCTCTACTATTCTGATGTAGTGAGTATGACACGCGATTAGACTCCTCTTTGGTACTGTTAGCAGGGGAGGGCATGAAGGAAACCAGGGAAATTGCGGGGTAAACAATTAAACATAAATATGTCACTCAAATACTGTAATGCCACTTGCATGTCACAATAACCTATGATCCTCCCTGTGGTGTTGATCTACTGTATGGCTAATCGAGTGTACAGGATCCACTGTTATCTATGCTGTGCCGTAACTTCATGGAAGTAATCTTGTATGACATCATGATCCAATGACCTACCTAACCTTACCGAGGTGTCAGTCTGCCCTAGAGAGCCTCATGGGTATGTAGTATGAAGTGCTTTGATAAATGCTCTTGGCTAGAGCATCTGTCAACCCTAGGTAGGGTCAGGTAGATCAAGGTAAGTAGCACGAAGTACTCTGACAAAAAGTGGGGATCCAGAGGGGAGAATGCCCCCCTTTGGTTGGGCAAGCATCAACTATAGGTGAAGTTAGGTAGGTAATTATCATTATAGTGTATTTTTGGTTATTTATGTGCATATCACCTATTATTATTCATATTTCATCCTGCAATTTCCCTGGTCTCCTTCATACCTTCCCCTGCTATCAGGACCTAGGTTGTGGATTACATGGGTCGAATCGCGACTCATACTCACTATATCTGAATATTAGAGGGCGAGAGGAATCCATTGGTACCAAGATCGGTAAATATAGATAAAGACGCAACCAACACTCTAGGCACGACACGATATTTTTCTGGTAGTTTTCGTTCTGTTTTGAACAGTTTCGCTACTCATTTCCATCGGAAACCTTTCGTTGCTGAGTTACACTCCCCCTCCCTCCCTACATGCGCCACCGTCGAGATGGAACTAAACGATTTCTGGCGGTAAATTTCACGTTTTTTCGTAAACAAAACCCTACCCATAAACCTAACCTAGCCTAGTTTTTAGGTTTGCCCTATCCAAGAGTGGGCAAAGCCCCCCCTTGGAACCCCCCCCCCCGCATTTAAAAGGCCACTGCATGGCCGGTAACTTTTCAATATGGATGTCTACCACCGACCAATGAACTGACCAATTTTAGGTCTACCCTAGCCAAAAGGGAGCTTTGCTCCCTCTGGACCCCCTCCCCTTCTCTCCCATTACTCGTTTTTAAATTATTTTCAAAATAATATATCCCAATTATTTTTCGTTTCCGGAAGAAAAGGTTTCTATGGTGTTACATCATAATTAAAGCTACGTCATGCTGAAAGGTTTGTTTTATCACTACGTGCAGTTGCGTCTTTATCCAATAATACCCCAAGATCATGGTATTTAGAGGTGGCACTGGTCTGCATATTTACCATGACTTCAATAGACTAAGCACCCTACATCTGGACATATACAATAAATGCAATCCAATAATACCAATTTCCTTAGTATTAGCAATCAGGACAATTTTTTTTTTATAATTGAGAATTCCCAAATAAACTACTAAATTCACACCAAATACAGAATATAGAAATGTAATACATCCATACATTCATTAATCTAGTATACTCTAGTCAATTGACTGCATTCTATGTATCTTATAATCACGTGTGTTTTTAATTGGTAATTAATCCATATTACAGAAAACCATACTATTACTAACACCTTCCAAATAATGGAACATACAGCATAATATACGTATATATATATGCTGCTAGATCTCAAAAAGAGCTTCATATTACCTGCATATACATGTATCAGCCAAAAAAGAGGGAAAATTACAAAATATTAATGCGCCGAGTTCAGAAGATCCAGAGTAAACACATAATACCAATAGGACACTACGAGTATATACGTTCATTGATGCCTTATTACGTTTGCTACCGTTAAAATGCGTTATTTATACATGATCTGTTATATATGTTGATAAAGTCAAATACCTCTGTTATCTTCAGGTTTTGTGTTATTTTACTTCAAAAAATATTATTAGGTTCGTAATCACTTTGCGTCAGGGGAACGTTCATGAGCGAATTTTTAAATACCAATATATATATATTTTTTCAATACTCTTTTATTGACATATGTTACCCTTTATGCATAAAGTAAAAATATACATCTATCTGTCCTTAAGAACAGCTTCTATGGTTGAAGTAATTTGAAAGGTTGTTGGAATTTCTAGCATTTTCCTGTTCACTGATCAAGGTAATTTCTAGAAAAATAGAAATATTTTAATATACCATCTATCTAGAGATGTTACCATTAAGTCTGTTAAAAGCATATAACTCTCCTTTGCCTTGAAATATTCATCAAATGTCATCTATTGGTACAAAGCATTGCCAGAGTGTTCTAGTATCGTCGATATGTAAAAAGAAAAAAAAGAAGAAGAAAAAGAAGGAAAATAAAATTCCCTAACAATGCTTGTAATATCTAGAGTAGGGAAGAAAATACATCATATTCCAATATATATTAAACTATATTCTCCAATGTGTCTTCATTGACCCGGAAAACAACCTTTTAATCAACTTTTACCACGTAGACAGATAGTGTACATAACACTTACAAAGCGATGTATAATTCTAATTAATCTACTGTCTTAAATGACTATATTAACGAATATAAATGATGTATCCCATTCCAGAGAAAGTGAAAGTAGGCAAGCGAATTCCATGGTCTCGCTCGCCCATTAATCCATTCAAAGCACATTCCACGCTTTGAAAACTACCTCTGACACCATAAACATCATTCTAAGTCAGTGTCTACATACTTTCTAGCCCCTGAAACTTCCTTAAATTCCTAAATAGCCAGTTTGGAACACGTGTAAGCTGTCAAGTCACAGAAAATGGCAGACGACGGCACCGGAACGCACTGGAAGGGTGAGAACGAGAACTTCCGTGTTAAAAAGACAAAAATTCCCACTTATCTCTTTCTTTAAAATCTCAAAATGGCAATAGGTAGGTGGCTAAAGTGGTACTCGAGTCTGTGATATGAGTTTGAAACTTTGAATAGTTACGGGTTAGGGAGAAATGGGTTTCATGTTTTTGAATTGAATGATGGACAGGAAGCTTCTCTCAGAGTAACACAGGTGTTGGACCCGTGACAGGTGTTCGCATGTGGTGATTTCGTGTTTTTTCAGGGGTCGATACCGTATTTCCATTAATGTAAGTAAGATTATGCACTCCGATTATACATTGGTCACTCAAACATATGCTAATGTTGAAGGATAGTAGAGGAAACGACAATTTTTATTGATGGCTAGATAAGGCTGTAAAGGAATGCAGAGATTTCACACAATTTTTATGGATTTTTAATGTAACAGATGTGTGTCTCTTGCTGTAGGGATAAAGATATATATCTGGTATTCCTTGGAAATATGTTAAGCTACCTATAGTTATTTAACAATAGGGAAATACATCCTATATTTTCTTCACTAATTTCAAGTCAAGAATTTGCAAGTGTGGAATTTATTTCAAGAGTGTGTATATCACTTAATTGAGACTGAGCATTGTGCGTGTATGGATCTTTGCTTACCAGTTATTTCTGATCTGTTTAGGGCATTTATATTATGCAAGAAAAAGGCGCCCCATACTAATGACGTTTCTGTGAGGGATAAAGCATTGAAAAAAGTGATATGATGTGGCAGTGTTACATCATGGGTCCAAGTTCAGCAACCAGATTTTTGCCACCGTACCCATTATGGTTAATATTTTAACTAAGCTTTTGGCTTGTTATGTCTTGCTATTATGTACTGCAACCACATTATTACCCTCATAGCTGTAAAGCTTAACATGCTGATTTACATAATAATGGCTTGTGGAATACAGTGGAATACAGCTGCTTACCTGTATAAGATGTGTTTATCTTGAAACTTGCCCGTGTCACTTTCTGTCATGGCCAATGTTTGTTGTCCTTTGATGGAGTGCTGAAGGTGTGTAGGTTGCAGCAATTACTTGGCTCTGAGCCACCATCATGTAGGACTAAGATTATAGGTCTTCGACTGCAGACCATAGTAAGTTGCAGAGGTGATTGGAGAGAGTGCAGTCAATATAATTACAAGAAAAGAGTGCCATTTTGAAAGGCACTTCAGGTCTCCTGTAATGACTATTTGAGAGTTTATGTAGCAAATCCTTTATCTAGGGAGGTTGCAAAAGCCATGTGCAACTTTATAACCTTAATCATAATACCTGGCATATGCTAATTACTGATGCACAGGATACAGATTCTCTTAAAATGCTCTGCTCTTGCTTGCCTAGGATGCCTTGGGTAGTGAATTTGAGACCCTTCAGTGAGTTGTTTGTCTCTTGTAATAGTAATTGACAAGATACACAATGCAAAGTCTTAATGATAGATCAGTGTCTTAATTAGCATTAGCTTTCCACATTTTGAAATCTTTGTCCACCATTGTCTTTTGCCCTCACACTCACACTGTCTATCAGGCAGTTTGATTGCAAATACAATTAGAATTGCATACCTCTTTTCATATTCTATTTGAAGCTGTCAGTTCATATATAAACAAAACATAAGTTTAGGCCCATATGTTAGTGCAGATGCATGTATTTATTGGTATTTAGACCATGCTGGTAGTAGATCATTTACAAATTGTCTATTCAGATTATCAGTTCATATAGCAAGATGCAATATTTAGATTTGCACCACATCGAAATTAGCATTATGACAACTTTGTAAACTGGTTTATCACCAATGTAAATCACCTTTTATATTTACCCTTCAGGTGACATGTATACAATAATATCAAGTAATATGTTGATATTGTATAGATCTGTTAAGTAGTGAAAGTATCAAGAATTTTGGTTGCCCTTCAGTGTTTGTCTACTTTGGGAATTAAGATTAAGAATTAGAAATGCCTCCCCTCTCTCATTTCCACTAATTCTTTCCTCTGTTGAGTTTATCTATAGAACAAATCCATGGAATGGTACAGTAGTGGTGAAGTAAGCAAATACAATTGGACAGATATTTATTTATTTATTTATTTTTATTTTTATTTTTTATGATCATTTTTTTTTTTTATAGTTTGGATCTCATAATTGTATGGAAAATCCAATATCAATTTGGCCAAAGTATAACCTTCCAACATTTATTAATTTTATGCATTAAGTCAATACCTCAGGCTATGCCAGTCTAACTACCTTCTTGTGAGTTTGTGTTGGTATTAAATCAAACTATTATGACTTTTATGCCATGTGTATCTTGGTGTATGATGAATAGGACAGTAGGACATGTAGTTGGAACTTGATGTAAGGTAACAAGGAAGAGGCAATAAATGTTCAGAGAATATGCAAATTGAACTCTTACTTTTTAACTGAAAGTCTGTTGACACCTGTTAAGATTTTAATTGAACATGATTCTGTATGCTCAAATCGGAATTATGTGGTGAAATTATAGTATCTGATACACTGGTACTTATATCCTTAAATAGCTTTTTGGCATTTGTCATGGTTCCCCAAAATGCCACTAGCCTACATGATGATTGGTGAATTTTTTATTAAGAAATTGCAGTATATGGGTACTTAATCGTGTAAATTAAATAGTTGACTAAGGCCAAATAAATTACAATCTGTTTATGGCAGCAATCATGTTTTATCATTCAAGGATATCATTTTTCAAGGTTGTGATTAGATGGCTTTGAGTGGCAGTTGTTTACATAATGATATTTAATGAACTAAAATAAGTATCAAGATATGAAGTCTCATGCAATGTCGTCAGGCATGTATTGTTGGCTGACATGCACGCACTAAATTTGATATGTATTGCTTTACAACAGATGCTGTGCATATACATTTTGTAAAAAAAAAAGATTAATCTGAATTTATCAGGTTTCAGCTTGTTTATATCCCCATGTGTATGAGAGAATGGGTATTTCTATTTTATGAATGAATTTATAGTTATAGTGTTCTTAACTCTAGGGTAGCATATGTTAAAGGCTTGTTGATTTGTAGAACCATTCTGTAGTTCATGGAACTTTTATTATTATTATTATTATGATTATTTTTGTTATTCTTATCATTACCATTATTACAATTGTTATTGCTATTATTTTTATTATTGTTGTTGTTGTTATTATAATAATAATAATAATTATTATTATTATAATTATTATTATTATTGTTATTAATATTATTATTGATGATGTTATTGATTGATTGATTTATTAATAAATTATGGGTTTCTGTAATACCCTCTAATGCTGCTAATATTGCTTTGAAGTGGTGCAGTGGTCTTGCTTACTCTTGACACTGAATTAGTATTTGAGGAGAGATATTGCCTTTTTTCTAATCTCTCATTATGAGACTGATGAAAGCCCAGTGAGAGACAGGGTTGATTGTGACAAGTGGTGAAAGGTACACACGCATGCATGTATGCTCACACAGATACAGATGCACACATATATTCATGCATGCATGCACCCACCTGCATATGTACATGCACCCACACACCCACCCATACCCACACTCACAGCCACCTATACCCACACCCACCCATACCCACACTCACCCACACACACACGCACACACCCACACCCACACCCACACCCACACCCACGCACCTACCACACACACCCACACCCACGCACCTACCACACACACACACACCCACACACAGAGTTATACATTAGAGAAAGCGTATTGTTTCCTACTGTTCTGTTAATATTCTCTTTTCCTAGTGATGAAAATATAGTAGAAATTAGTATGTTTGGCTTACAAGAAATTTGCATTAGCGAAATGAATAAGAGAAACCTTGTGAATTTATTCTACTTTATAGGAAAAGAAAAGTAAGATGAAACTTCTTTTTGCTTTCTTATGAAGAGAGTGTCATAGATTATTGTTGTGATTGATTGTTTGCACAATATTAGGGAAGTGGTTAGTGTAATCTTAAACTCCCTCGCTAGCAAGGACTGAGCCAGTACCATGTTTTGAAGGACTTTTTTAAGACAAGTAGAGGTTGTTATCCTGAGCAGGTGCCTCTCCTAAAATTAAACTGCATCAGGGGCTTGAACCTGCTACAGGAGACCCTACTCGTCCCCAGACAGAGGCATCACCATGTTGATCCCTGTTTAACCCATTTAGTACGGGTGTCATGACATACAAGTCGGCACCGATTAGGCCTAAAAGACGGGAGTCAATGCGTACAAGACGCGACATCGGGATCTGCTCACAGTTGAAGCGCGCACACAGTCATAGAGTATTATGGTTGTAACGGCGCTAGCTGTAGAGCTATAGCGTTCAAAAGTCAGCCTATACCCTCATTTTATGATGGATTTATGGAAAATTAATGTTTGAGCTAGTCTGCGCTACCCGGAGGGCTGAGAAAACCCTTCCCCCGTCCCTCTAATTATTGGCCGGTGTCGCTAGTGTCGTTGACCGCCCGCCCTGACGACCAGTTCGGACGTTAGGCGCCCCGTCCGCAATGGGTTAATGAATTGCACGTTAATGATATCCTTTATCCTTAGTTACGATATTTTCAGTGTTTGCTTACCAATTAACTAATATTACATACATTTATTATAGGCATTGATATTCTAATGTTTCAAGGATTAAGTCAAAGCAAACCAATAGGATTTCTTGGAGCTGTATTTCTGTGTGCATAAGGATTTTATTTGCATATTAAGAATGTGAATATGATAGATATCGATGTATTAAATGTGAAAAATAAACATTTTATTAATGAGACTTTAACTCATGAAGACAAGACCAGGCATCAGTAGATTACCTAATCTATGTCTTATTTTACTATGTTGTGTTGTTCATCATGTCACAAATATTGCTTTAAGTATTTTACGAAATGCAGCTTTAGAATATCAATTCTAAAAAAGTAAATTATTTAGGTGTTTTTTTTAGAAAAGAAAGGGTATATCTGCCCACATACAACTATGAACATTTGTAAATCTTTTTATTTTCTCATGTAAACATAAATGTCTTTTCTCATGCCACTTTTCTCTTGCAGATACTGCCAGGAATGACGTGTAAGCAGTGTTTTCCTGAGAATGTTGAGCAATGGTCATCTGATATGGGTTTGTGCAGTGGCATTAGTCCTTTGTGAAGCCAAGATAGAGGGTATGGACCACAGCTCCACCAAAAACATGGATGCATGTAAGATACTGTGCAAAGGCAAACTTCTGAAGTATGTTCAGATGGCGAGGCTATTCAATGACAGCAAACACTTTGTTGACATGAAGCTCAAAGAGTCGCCAGAGAATATTGAGAAGAAGTTCCAGACTCTGTTAAACCAGACCAAGAATGAGCCACCCAGACAAAAGCTGATAAAATTTGTCTCAGATAATTTTGATGATCCTGGTTTAGAACTATCCTCTTGGGTTCCCGAAGACTGGAAACCTATGCCAAAATTCACTTACGATGTTTATGATCTGCCGCTGAGAAACTGGGTGCGTCAGGTTAATGAGGAATGGAAAATGCTGGGACGAAAGATGTCAGATGATGTTAGAAACAGTAGTAATCTGTACACTCAGATATATATTCCTAAGCCTTTTGTCATCCCAGGAGGTCGATTTATAGAAGTTTATTATTGGGATTCTTACTTCATCATTGAGGGTCTGCTGTTGTCAGAAATGTTTGCTACTGCTAGAGGGATGATTGAAAATTTTGTGTACCTTGTGGATCAGTATGGTTATGTCCCCAATGGAAGTAGGAAGTATTATTTGGGTCGATCACAGCCGCCGTTACTGATTTCAATGGTCAAACTGTATATTGATGCTACCAATGATGTCAATTTCCTAAATCAGAGTATGGGAGCTCTAGAAAAAGAATATAGATTCTGGCAAAATAACAGATCCATAGATGTGAAAGTGGAGGACAAGACTTATAAATTGTATCAGTATAAAGTGACAACCACAGAGCCTCGTCCAGAATCCTATTTTGAGGATGAAGAACAAGTGAAAGATATTAAGGATGAAAAGCAAAGAGGGAAAATGTTCTCAGAAATTAAGTCAGCAGCAGAGAGTGGATGGGACTTTTCTTCTCGTTGGTTTTTGGCAAATGGGGAACACACAGCAGAATTTAAAGACATTAATATTTTATCCATTGCTCCAGTTTGCCTGAATAGTATAATGGGCCTCAATGCAAACTTATTAGCACAGTTCAGTAAAATCCTAGGAAACAAGACCAAGCAGGAATTGTATGAGAACTTGGCTCGTGAGTCCAGTCTGACAATGAGCCGAATCTTCTGGAGTGACAGGGATGGAGTTTGGTTGGACTACAATATTGAGAAGAAAGAGCTCATACCAGGATTTTATCCATCTAATTTGATACCACTCTGGGCTGAGACATTTGGAGAGGAAAGAACTCGTGATTTTATCACTGAACAAGTTGTAGCATACCTTGATAGGAACCAAATTAGCAAATACATAGGTGGCATTCCAGCTTCCTTGCTTGAGTCTGGGCAGCAGTGGGACATGCCAAATAACTGGGCACCATCACAGTATTTCATTGTCATGGGTCTGTATAAAGCTAGAAAACACAGCCCTCGAGCTGAAGAGCTTGCTTTTACCCTTGCACGCGACTGGGTGCGTAATGTTTATGAAACCTATATGAATTCTACTCCTCATATAATATATGAAAAGTATAATGCCTCTGCAATTGGCAAAATGGGGGAAGGTGGAGAGTATGAAACACAGGAGGGATTTGGTTGGACAAATGGTGTATTAATGAAATTCCTGAGCATCTATGGCCACAAGATACGAACGCAGGACATCTACGACCCAGCGCCACTTGCCATTGGAGTTGTACTCATGTTAGTGTCCATAATGTCTGTAGTAAGTTATATGTACCGAATACGTGTTTTCCATAGGAAAAGATGTGAGCCAGAAGCACAGCCAGTAATGCCTTGAAAGTAGACCAAAAATTGCCTTATAGAGTACCTGATAATCTTACATATTTTGATAAGGGAAAGAGCCCATCTTTAGTCTGCACAAAGTCATTCCATTTCATGCCTCTTAGGTGCAGAATTTCCCTTCGTAGATTTTGTCGTAATAAATATTTCCAATAAACATTCTTTAAATAGGGATAGTTGTTGAATGATTCAGTTTGAGAGTTTCTCATTGGACAAGTTCAATACTTTAATCAGGAAACTGATTTTCTAAAACCAGTTGCAAGAAGAAAGAGAAGAGATAAGGGAAGTATATTGTAGTTTATGCAATTGCATGTCAAAAATATTGAATATTATGCACAGAAAGTTGCACAAGTAGCATAATATTTGTAAAACTGCAAATTTTATATACTATATAAATTCCTCTCCTTTAATCAGTACTATACAATGATGCCTTAAAAATTGAATTTTTCTCGGAGAAACAAAGTAATTTATTATAATTTTCTTCTATATTTTTAATGAACAAAAGAAAAACAAAATATAAAAATGTCTTCCCCACATTTTTTTATTTTATTATTATATACATATATTAACAGACTTTGTCTGATTCTTAAAACAGAGTAGATATATCTAAATATATTTTAACCTTATGTGGAGAATTAGCCTTCAAAAACAAAGAATTCCTGCCAAGGCTTCTTACATGAGGAATATGTTGACATTTTTATTTGATTATTGCTAATATTCTCTCAACTTGCATATTCATGACCCATCCAGAATGTGCAGTTTTCCTGTCTCATTTTGATTCCTAAATACAATGAAATTCTGTGGTGCTTAAGGAGTGAAAAAGACAAAACACACTCAAGAATCCTTTGACATTTGGATATCTTCTTTGCATAATAGGGAATAACACAAGATGAAATGCATATTGAAAATAGTAGGAAATTGTGCCCTTGGTAGATTAACTAATTATTTAAAGATCTTACATAAAATAAACTTGCTGTTTTCCTATTCCATTTTTTAAAATTTCTCTCTTAGCACATGGGTTGTAAGAAGTACTTAGATGTAGATCCTCTTGTGCATGTGTATTCCTTTTCATTTTTTGGAAATGTGTATGCAAGGAATTTAATAAATGTTTTCAGGGACATATTGAATAAGTGTAGTGAAGATGAGCAGTGTCAAAGTAGATAGATATTCTCTCTCTCTCTCTCTCTATCTATCTATCTCTATCTCTATCTCCCCTCCCTCTCCCTATCCCCCTCCCTATCCCCCATCTCTCCCTTTCCCTTTCCATTTCCCTCTCTCTCTTTTTCTTTCTTAGGAAAATTTTATATATGCCTCTGTGCACCTACCTACATATACACACATGTGATAGTATTTTCATAAGTCCTTAGAATACATAGAATGCTTATATTTACTTCTTTAGAAAGGTATGTACTATATGTAATCCTGTTTTAATAGGTGTGTGCACATGATGCATGGCAAGCGTAATGTGATTTTTTATATCTATTGATATGTATGTTTATGTATTTACTATTTTTATTATTGCCTTATAATGCTTAATGATACTTCTGCAAGGTTGAAGAGTAAGGTAAATGCATGGAGATTAGAACAAACAATGTAATAGATACCTCATCTTGTGATAATAGCTCAGTATTTTTAAAATTTCATTATTATTATATTTTTTCTTAATTATGCAGTATATACAGGTAATGGATGATTATTTTCATAAAATGAATATATTTGAAGCATAATGAC
>BOPN01002863.1:75000-80000 GCA_017312705.2 Penaeus japonicus | reverse complement strand
CACGCACACCCACTTCCTTGGCCCAATGCACAGACCGGTTACAGTACAGTATTTTCGACCCAGACTGACCCACTTCCAGTCTCCGCGTTAGGTTAGGAGTTCACCCTTCCTTGTGCTTAACTGGGTACATGGGCTATATTCAAGGCTATGGTATTCGATATAAAAGGAGGAGGATGTATATTGGTATTATGATTGGGGCTCTTAGCTTATGGGGAATTGTTGTGTACATCGAGTTGGCAAGGGGGTTTGATTACCCGAGGTATAGGCCTATGTAAACATATATATATATATATATATATATGTGTGTGTGTGTGTGTGTGTGTGTGTGTGTGTGTGTGTGTGTTTTGCTTTTGTTCCATTTTATTCGTTATTCTATAATCTGCATTCCCCCACCCACAAAAAACACGATTTGAAGAAACATCGTACATTTCAAAAGCTAATAATAGTCACATCATGCTTTTAAAAATTCTTAGGGTCAGTGATCTAACCGACCAAAGGGACAGGTAGGGAGGGGGAGGGGGGAGGGCCTGTTTAAGGAAGGAAGTAGGAGGTGTGGAGGAGGGCGCAGGAGGCGGAGGGGGAAGGGGGAGGGGAGGGGAGGAGGGGAGGGGAAAAGGAAGGGAAGACTGTCCCGTTACCTGGGAGTATCCTTGATGAATGCACCTGTTACTCGTTTTAAGGAGGAGGAAGAGGACAGTGAGGTTATCAGCTGTTTGTCACCACCACATGGACTGACTTGTTAGAGAATTTGATGTCCGTAATGACACGATGAATGATCTGATCCAACGGTATTCGGGGATCTGGAAATGTACTGATACGTGATGGTACATGTTGGCGTGTTTCGATGGATGGTTGATAGAAAATTGGTGTAGGCAGGTAAACTATTTCACGATCTCTTTCTCTCTCTCCCTCTGTCTCTTTCTCTGTCTTTCTGTCTCTCTCTCTCTTTCTGTCTATCTATCTATCTTTATCTCTCTTTCTCTCTCTTTCTCTCTCTCTCTCTCTCTCTCTCTCTCTCTCTCTCTCTCTCTCTCTCTCTCTCTGTTATTCAAGTTTGAATACACCAGTACTCTCATAATTATATACTTTTGAAAACAATGAAGCGAGTAAAACATTAAACTTGATAAGCTGAAAAATATAAAACAAAAAGAAAGGCACATACACCAGCAAACAGATACACCCCCAAAACACCCTGCAGTTTCCACAGAGCCACACTCAATATAAACATGGAAAAGTCAGTTAACAGCCTCGGTATGTGTGGTCGCGCCCGTAGCCAAGTGGCGCTGCCTGCCTGATGCTCTGTTGGTCAGGAAAGACCCAGAACAACGGTCGATTTTCAGGGGCCAATAATTGCTGTTGTTTTTTCGTTATTATTATTGACATTTTTAAGATGGTGGTGATGGTTATAGTGGTTGTAATTGGAGTGATGCCAAGGCTAATGGTAAAGCTAATGGTATTTGCTGTCATTTGAAGAATTGTGAAAATTGGATTGATATGGGCGGTATTTTGTTTTTGTTGTTGTTACTAATATAATCGTAGCTTTGTTTTGTTATCATTCTTAACTTTTTACGATGGCTGATCTCAAGTTGCCGGTAAAGTTATGGTAGATTGGTATGGTGTGTGTATTTCTATTTAGAAAATAATGTGAGGAAATGGTTTTGCTAACGAAATAACGGTTCTTAATGATTGCAATAACTATAGTAATAGGGATAAAGAATACAATAACAACAGGAATTATGTTAACAAGAACAACAGTAATAAAAACAATAACAGCAATGATAACGATAAAGGTAAAGGAATGTAGGAAAGAAAAAAAACAACAACTTCCAAGATCATGTGGACACGATTGTCGGCGAGTCGAGTTCCTGTTGCTTGAAATGCCTGCAAAATATTTGAAGTGTAGTGCAGTCTAACCTGACCCACTTCTCATGGCAGACATGCTGTGGTAGAGAGAAGAATGACTCTTCTCATGCACTCGCACAGGCAAAGGGGATTTATCACGTTGCTGAGAAAAAAACTTTTGGTGAAGATGTACTCGTGTTTCATCTCATCTCTTTCGGTTTGTCTTTGTCTATTTCTCTCTGTCTGTCTTGTTGTCTCTGTCTCTGTCGTTCTCTGTCTCCTTCTCTCCTTTTCTCTCTTTCTCTGTTTCCTCTCCCTTTCTCTCTTTCTCTGTTTCCTCTCCCTTTCTCTCTTTCTCTTTCTCCTTGTCTGTTTCTCTCTCTCTCTCTCTCTCTCTCTCTCTTTCTCTCTCTCTCTCTCTCTCTCTCTCTCTCTCTCTCTCTCTCTCTCTCTCTCTCTCTCTCTCTCTCTCTCTCTCTCTCTCTCTCTATCTCTCTATCTCTCTCTTCAACAATGGAAGCAAGAAATTGTAAGTTTCACAGTCATTATGAGATGCATAGCAATTTGAATTTTCTGGTGACTTCAACAAGACAACTATAGTTATCAGAGTCAGGTATTTCATACATCGAACCAGCTTTTTTTTACGTTTTTTTTACATTTACTATTCGAAAAATAAAATCCAGTAACTGATGAAAAAATGGAAATACAGGGATGTCACATCTAGAATGTCACGTTTCTTGAGACAAAGTAAGGGAAAGGAAAGAAATGATCATCCATGTATAATATGCTGCAATCATGTTATCGCAGTCATTTAAACCAATGTTGCTTGGTAAATCTATTTATATAAGATAGGTAGGCAGAAAGCAAGAGATATATAGATAGATAGATAGATAGAGAGAGAGAGAGAGAGAGAGAGAGAGAAAGAGAGAGAGAAATAGAGAGACAGACTGATAAATAGACAGGCAGATGCAGAGACAAAGACAGACACATACAAAACAAAAACATTTTACACACGAAAGCCAAGTCATTGCTTCACAGTACCGGCAGCATACGCTTGAATCAGCTGATGTTCAGCGTAGAAGGGAAACAGCTGTTACCACAACGTCAGTTATGTGATGGATGACGTATACCTTTTTATTATTCTGTTTTATGCACCACCATAAAACCCGTGATTACTTTGAAGATGTATTCTTTATTACTTTATCATGTACTTTGTGAAATATGTATAGCATCTTTTGCATTTTTACAAACGAAATCCGCGTGATAGATATAAAGTAATCAAATGTATGTTCATCCATTTCGCGCGAAAAGATGATAAACAGGAGGACCAGAACAGCAGCAACCCACATCGGGCAGATGTTCATTTATTGAACTTTAGGACATCATCAGAATATTCATATATAAAGAAATCACAAATGGAAATAAAACTTTATTGTTATTAATAATGCACGGTGTAGATAGCAAAAATTCACACCCAGGCAAGAAGTTGCACCAAGAAATAAAGATAGGGAGTTGAAGATTCATTACGCAATAATCGCATATTAATATAAACCAATTACCGGTGTCGAAATGCTATTGTACCAACATCCAGCAACGGTCCAGCAACGGAATCGAGGAGGGTGATATGTGACCCTCTCATCGCGTGCTCTCACCCATGACGAATTGCTCTGTACGGGCTAAATAAGATATAGCGAAATAGCGAAGCCCTAAATGGGAGATTTAGCATCATATGATGACATTGTAGCAGCATTACTATTTCTGTTCGGTATCCAAAATGGGTAGAAGTGACGATGCTCTGTTTAGCAATAGCATTTAGCTCACACCGAAGCGTTAAGGAAGGACTGGTATGTGACCCCGTGGAATATTCTTAGATGCAAATCTTACCGAGGAGGAAGTAGACGATCGCTAATGAATACTGTTTTGGGCGTCGCTTTTGTAGTTGGAATGACGTCATACAACTAATTATCTTGACCTTGTTCTTATTGCATATTCTAGGTTGTGCATTCTGCGTTCTGTGGTTGCAGCGATGCCGTGTTGGAATATTTTTGTTTATCTCTCTCGCTCCTCGTTTATTTAATGTTTATCTATTATCGATATAAACTTTCCCTGCAGTGATAATGTATGTTAGATTATTTTTGTATTGTAATTGTTTCGAAAATCCTTTAAAATACCTTCATTATATGAAACTTCTTTACCATGATACTTTTAATGCTGTATGCTCGTAACCCTCACACTTAAACTTTTATGAACATTTATGAATAGATTGATATTGACCTACATAACAACATCAGCATCTATCCTTCACTAAATTGGTACAAATATCCCAAATACCGACATCTAAAAAGATGACAATACTAAAAAAAAAAAAATGTATTCCAAGGTTTTCCAAATGTCCGGTAGTGCTTTTGCTTTTATTGTGTGGTCAAGGCATTGTTATTTTTTCCCCCTTTTTTAAGGGAATGTAGATTATTACCAAGGTTACTTTTACTCGAGCTCTAATGGTGAATGCAAGTTGTTTTGTCCTCATCCCTAATGGCTGATGTGGTTATTTCTTATCTGGTTCCTCTTCTGCTCTACGGGAGAACGAACGAAGGCCATTGCGCCATGATGTGATTCAAGGTGGGAACGCTATTCAAAATTATTGCGTGTGGTTTCATTGGTACTGTGGTAACGTCTTTTGCGCTACGTTCGTCTTTCTGTTTTGTTTTTTCTTCTTTTCTTTTTTTACCTCGTATTATCCTGTTTGTTCTTTTATATATCGCTAGATCTGCTATATCTTTCTTGTCTTTCGTTCGGCCTGTCCATAAGTAATTGGATCTCTTGTTGTGTATCATTCCTCCTTTAGAATTGATGACTGTCTATATAGGTCTTTGTACCTCCTCATCCTTCTCTCTTGAGGATATTATTGACAATAATAGACATAAGCTTTTGATATACATATGTGTGTGTGGCTTGTATACACGGAAAATAAGCTCCGCACATTCAGGTTTAGTATGTATCACTTTTTGTCATGTATTGAGGAAATCAGACCGATCGGCTTTTGTCACCGCTGCCTGTTTTTGAAACGCGGATGTAAATGTCGACAGATTGTATTTCAACATAGACAAGAAAAAAAATCTCAGATACTAGTTCATATTCAGGGTGATTTGTGTGTGTGT
>BOPN01002863.1:65000-70000 GCA_017312705.2 Penaeus japonicus | reverse complement strand
GAAGATAGGGGGGAAGGAGGGGGGGGGGGAGTCGAGGATTCAAGGCCGGGAGGGACGCGATCTGCTGTCGGAGTAACGGGGACTTATCCTCCAGGTGCTGTGGGAGGTTTGCTCGGGTCTTCGGGTTTGAGGTTCTTGGGGGTTGGGTGGGTGGGAGAGGGGGGGGGATGTTATTTAGAGGATTTGTGAGGTTGTTTGTGTATGTATACATACTCACACTCACACTCAAACACACACGTACACTAACACACAAACACACACACACACATACATACATACACATACACATACACATACATACATACACATACACATACACATACACACATACAAATTACCCACGATCTTGTTTGGTGGGAATTCTGATCGTGTTATCATTATTGCCATTACAGTACACTTTTTAAAATTCCCTTAAACATACATCTTTATCAGAATTCGTCTTTTTCTAGAAAAATTGAAATGATTGATATATAAAACTCTTATTTCCTTATTTACATCATGGCGTATCAAAATGCATCTATATCTATATCTACATACCTATCTATCTATCTATCTATATGTATATGTATATATATACATATATATATATACATACATACATACATACATATATATATATATATATATATATATATATATATATATATATATATATATATATATATATATATATATATATTCACCCTCCTTTCAACGAGATGTGGATTTGCAGTTTGTTGTAAGGAAAAAAAACGAGAGTAATGAATTGAAATGAAAACCTAAAAGAGAAAATAAATGAAAATGAAACGAAATGAATGGAGAATAACCACACGTGCATTCCGGAAAAGGTGACTGGCCACGTTTAGGCCTAGGCACAACCCGGAATATTTAGCCAAAGGTAATTTTTCAAGGTCACTCTCACATCTTCTTCACTTAAGTCACCCCCACCCCCCCCCCCATCCACGCATATATCCTTAGTCCGGAAATGTGATTTATGGTTTCAAATTAGTGTTTTTTTTTCTCTGGTCACTTTTTTTTTCTTTATTTCTTTTTCTTGTTTTAAGTTCTTTCTTTTTGTTTTATGCTTGTAGAATATTGTTGAATTTCGTTTGGTTGTTGGTTTTATTAAAATACTGCGATGTGTATGTATAGAGAGATATAGATAGATAGATAGATATAGATATATAGATAAGTAAACTATTCTTTTGTGCTGTATCTATTTTTCCATTGCCGCGTAGGCGATAGATAAGATAATAATAATAATAACACTAACGAAAATCTACTGGAAATTTGATAGAGTCAATTTAAATGACAATCATGAATGTCCAAAAGATTAATGAAGATGATAAAATAAAATTACATAAAAGTGTGAATAGCAAATGATAACATGATTAATTCGCAGATGAATTATAACAGGAGTTAATTTCTTTTCAAGCATACCTACTCTGCTATCACCGACATCAAGGTATCTCAGTGCCTTTGTACGTACGTAACAGAAAACAAGAGTACACAAAAAATATAAATTGCCCAAAATGTCGTCAGAGGGCATTCCCACAAGGGTACTATCAGGGGAAGTCCATACAAGGGAATCCTACCCAGGTCAATGCCCGTGCTGTGGCTACAGGAATAGTAAATGAGGCTAGACGTGGCATCCACTTAATGTTAGAGGCTTCCTACAACTGCTAATACCCAGAAAAATGGCATTACGTTATCTTTTACCGTCGCTAATGGTGGGGGGGGGGGATACTACTTTCTACACCTACCTATACCCAGAAAATGGTATATTGTGACATTGTTCATCCGCGCTTATGGCGGGTTCTGAAAAAAAAAAATAAACGCTTTGGCAAAATGACTTTTCCTAATTACTACTCATAAAGAGTTTCCCTTTCTTAGGGTTTGTGACGTAGTTTCCTATGGTCTGCTGGTGATATATGCAAGTCTGACGGTCTTGGGAATTCAAAGGGAAATATGTTGTCATGTTTTATTTTTGTGAATGGGACCTCTCGGTGTGTTAAGCAAGGGTGATTGCAGAAAGGAGAGAGGTGCGTAGAATTAAAGATAGCTTATTCTTATTTCTTGATTTTTTTGATGATATTGAATCCCTTTGAACTAGTTGGCTTTTATATAGCGCTCTTTTCACATATATATTTTTTTCTTTATTAAAACCTGATGGTTCATATCAGATTTACATTTTACGTTTGGAAGAAGCGCAATTTACAAATTGCGCTTGACAAGAACAGAAATATATAATAGAACTAAATAATACATAATAAGTTAATTTTAAAAAATACAAAAAGATGTAAAACCGAAGTAGTCTAAAAAGAAAATATACACACTTACACAAACATAAAAGGTATAATAAAGTAAGTAAACTCTAAGAGGCAGAAATAGGAAATGACATATCACACACACACACACACACACACACACACACACACACACACACACACACACACACACACACACACACACACACACACACACACACACACACACACAGCAAAAAATAACCCGCGTCTCGGCGAAGGAGCGAGAGCCGGGACATGAGATTCAAATTTCAACATCGAAGTCACACGCTGACGAGGTGAGTGACCCTTGGCCAGCGCAGGAGGCCGTGTTGACGCCCCCGGGCATAGGGAGACCCCCCTCCCTTCCCATATCCCCCTTCTCATCCGCCCTCCTCCTCCTCCCTCCCATTCAAACTCATCCTTATCTCCGTCCCTTCTCCTCCCCTCTCATCCAGCCTTCCCATTATCCCCTTCCCTTCTCCCTCTCCCCCTCTCATCCAGGATCCCCCTTATCTCTTTCCCCTTTCTCCCCTCTCATCTAGCCTCCCCCTTATCTCCTTCCCCTTTCTCCCTCTCTCATCCAGCCACTTCCTTCCCATCTGTTTCCATCTCGTCCCCCTTCCTCCTTTCCCATTTCCCTCCCCCCTCTCATCCATCTTCCCCTTTCCTCTCTCATCAACTCCCTCCCATTCCTCTTCCCTTCTCACCCCTCTCACCCCCTCCCCTTTTCCCCGCGGACGGTAGTCATATTGGAGGGGAAGGAAGAGGGGGGGGGGGGAGAGAAGGGCTTCCTATAGTTGCTGACGTCATTTGGCTGTTCTGAATTTGCTTAGCGGAAGCATTTGCTTGTTCTGTGTCGGGCTTTTAGTGTTAGACCTGTGGACTGGTAGGATTTCTGTGATTTTGGGTTTGTGTAATCTCTTTCTTTCCCTTTCTCTCTCTCTCTCTCTCTCTCTCTCTCTCTCTCTCTCTCTCTATATATATATATATATATATATATATATATATACATATGTATGTATATATATATATGTATATATATATGTACATACATATATATATGTATGTATGTATGTATACATCTATCTATCTATCTATCTCTTTCTCTATGTATGTATGCACACACACACACACACACACACACACACACACACACACACACACACACACACACACACACACACACACACACACACACACACACACACACACATCTACACCCAGAGTTCATCCCACAAAACTCAGATCGAACGAAACAGGAAGAAGATTCCCCCAAGATTGCAAAAAAAGGAACACGCAAAAAGTGCTCGAAGATGACTCGTCAGATGGCGACACGAGGAAAGAGAACATGGAGTGGACAGTAGCGGAAGGAATGCAATGTGATGGCTGTGCAATTGCACGCGGATATTGGGAAATTGCAAAGGCGAGAAGAAAGCTACGTCTGATCGGGGAATATCGTTTTTTTCCTATTTTTCCAAAATGATGAGAGGAATGTGCATATCAGTCGGGAAATGTTGGTTAATAAAAACAATCTTATAACATACAAACATACACATACATAAACTTAAGAATAGATAAACTAATTCACAAATACACAAATCCACAAAGGCGTAAACTAACTCACAAACACATGTAAAAACACACAAAAACCCAACCGCAAACACACAGACGAACACATGCACACACAATCTCAAACAATCTACCTACAAACAAATGTTTAGACGGACTAAATAAATACGTCAAAAACATACACACTCTATGCGCATCCTTTCCCGATAGGCATATCACCACCGGACGGACCGTACCTCCTGAGAAGGGGCGGAGCCTAAATGCACAGGAAAAATGCGGCTCCACTGACGTTTATTTGGATATCGTTTTGAGTTAGAGTTGTAGTAAGAGTCAAGATTGTGAGAGTCATAACAATAGTAAAGTTTGTGATTGTAATAGTAATAGTGAAGAGTGTGATTGTAATAGTAATAGTAAAGTTTGTGATTGTAATGGTAATAGTGAGGATTTTGATAGTAATAATAATAGTAAAGTTTGTGATCGTAATAGTAGTAGTAAAGTTTGTGATTGTAATAGTAATAGTAAAGATTTTGATAGTAATAACAATAGTAAAGTTTGTGATTGTAATAGTAATAGTAAAGATTTTGATAGTAATAACAATAGTAAAGTTTGTGATTGTAATAGTAATAGTAAAGTTTGTGATTGTAATAGTAATAGTAAGGAATGTGATAGTAATAACAATAGTAAAGTTTGTGATAGTAATAACAACAGTAAAGTTTGGTGTCATAATAGTAATAGTAAAGATTGTGTTGGGAACGGTAAGTGTATATTGTTTGTATCGACGGACTATCATAGTGATGAATAAAGCTATGTAAGATATGTTAAATTAAAAAGGTAATTAAAGCAATGTAAATCATGTAAAATTGAAGTTCGCGGTTGATGTAATCAGTTAGCTTGTTATGGAACCAGAGATTCGAGCAGTGGTTTTATCATAACTACGCCTTCACCATAATCAACGAGCGAATCTACCGCGTTAGGTTAGTTCAACGGTATAATAAAGCTCACTTTGCGAAACGTTTATGTAGAACAAACACCCTTACGGAATACCTCCTTCCTCCATGTTCGATATGTAATATATACAGTGTGTTTTTATTAGTAATGTCTCCCGAGTGAATATAGAGACAAATATATAACAAGATAAGATACATTTCGTAAGTATGATTCGCT
>BOPN01002863.1:35000-42500 GCA_017312705.2 Penaeus japonicus | reverse complement strand
AGGAATAACAGGAAAGGGAGGAGGATGAAGGAGAAAGAAAAAAAGAAAGGGAGTAGGGAGAGAAAGGGGAGGGAGATAAAGAGTAAGGAGCGAGGAAAAGATACGAAGAAAAAAGTAAACAGGAGTAAGAAAAAAAAATAAAAAATAAGAAGACAAAGAATAAAAAAAAGATCGAAGAAGCTATGATAGACACGAAACAGAGAGCCAGGAAGAGGAGACGATAGGAGGACGCGCCTGCGGTTCATAAAGTCCCCCAATTCCTCAAAACGGTAACTGTTTCTCCCTCATCGCTAGCTCCTCTACGCTCGCCACCCCGCTATTCGGCCTTCCTGTTGACGATCGCAACCACAGCTGCGCCGCCGACAGACTTTGCCGTGTCACCCCCGAATGGAGGAGAGCCCCGTGGGATGCAGGGGGCTGAGACTGGTTCGAGCTCTCGGTCTCTCTGTGTCCAGGCTATGGCTCTCGGTCTCTCAGTTCCAGTCTCTGTCTCTCGGTCTCTCAGTTCCAGTCTTTGTCTCTCGACCTCTCTGTTTTAATCTCTCTCTCTCAGGCTCTCTCTTTATCTTCTTCGCAGCATATCTGATTTGCTGAATTTGTTTGTTTCTTATTTTTTTCTTCTGGTTATATACTTATAATTATTGCAATTATTAATATATTTATTATCATTATTATTATCTTATCTTTACCTTAGTATAATCCTTATGGCTGACCCACTGCCCTTGCTTGCTAGCTAACTGTTGCGTCACCGCAAAGTTATTCACGTTTGCTTGCAACACTACTACTCCGATTTTCTTTCTTGATTTTGCCAGATATTATCAATTATTATTCATTACAACAATTGCAATTATAGGAGTGATAATATTCTCAACGAGTGTATTGATCAATGATTTCGCACTAGGGAAATGTTCATGCTTATTTTTTTTCTTCTTCAAAACTTGGGAAATTGAACTCTTTGAACTCCGTGGGAGGCGTCTGATATATACAACTGAGAAATGAGTTGCATGTTTTCCTTGTTTCATCTAGGATATGTGTCATAGACAATTTTATTTGTTAGTTCTCTATGTGTCTCTTTCTCTCTTTTTTTCTCTCTCTTTTTCTCTTTCTCTCTCTCTCTCTTTCTCTTTCCCTCTCCTCTCCCTCCTCTCTCTCTCATTACTTTTTTCTCTCTCTTTGAATTTAGGTTGATTCCGTAGACTCATGAAATGTTATCTATTCAAGATATTTACTGACAGAATCAGGGGTATCATAAGCGTATTATAACTTCTCATCATAAGCTATCATAATTGGTAATAAAAGGTTCTAATTCAATTTAATCGCTGAACTTCCGGTCACGTTGGACGCCAATCAAAGATGTTTCGACATAGCAGCATGACATGTTAGAAAGAGTGAAAGAGTTGAATGAGAGAAGGTAATTTTTCAAAATGGGTGACCAAATGAATTGACGATTGAGTGACTGTTTTCTAAAGATCAATTTTGATTTTTTTTTCTTAATTAAGAGCAATTCGGTCGAAGGTATCGCAATTACAGCGTTGTTCATTTTTGGTTCAGTGTTGTTGCTGTCTCGTGGTGTGAGGTATCACGGCAAATTGGTGCAATGATCGCTTGCAATGCACTAGAACTCGAATTACATATAGAACGCCTAAACCTTGAGCTGAACAAAACCGTTATTCCATTACGCTGCTACATTTTCGCCTGGATATTTATACCAATCGACAGGGCAGTGCTGCAAGTGTGATCATGTACCAGTAAGTGCTCTAGGGAAGTCTTACATCGCGCGACAGTGACGCGACAGAAAAACACCCGGTAGCACAGTGCCCCAGTGTCACGCGTGCACCTACAGGCCGTGATAACACACATTTTGAGGAAAATGTTATGCCACGTGATTCTCTCTCTCTCTCTCTCTACACACACACACACACACACACATACACACACACATACATATATACATACACACACATACATACATATATATATATATATATATATATATATATATGTATATATATATTTATGTATATATATACATACATACATACATATATATATATATATATATATATATATATATTCATATATGTGAAGAAAGGGACAGATAAATAGACATAGAGACACAGACACGCACACCTACACATATGTAACCTCCCTCCTCTCTCCCTCCCTTCCTTTCCTCCTCCACCAGGAAGCACTGCAGATTCCGTCCAGCTTTCCCTCGTCGTCTCCCTATCTGGGGCTAGGGCTGATAAGAGAACCCAGGGAGCCACGCCCTCTGTCCCGTTAACGCCTGTTGACATCGGCCCTTCCCTCCTGGTACCTATTGGGTCGTCTTTTCTTTTCCTGTTTTTTGTTTTTTTGTTTTTTCGCTTTGGCTTTTTGTTTTGATTTGTCATGCCTGTTTCTTTGTAAGGCTCTGGCTTATGTTACATTCTTTTTCTTACTGTTGTTTGTCTGAGAAGCTGCGATAACACACTTTTTTTTAGGAAAACGTGTTACTTGATTTCATCTCTCTCTCTCTCTCCTGTCCTCGCTTCCTAATCTGTTTCTGCCTTTCTCTCTCTCTCTCTCTCTCTACCTCTCCTCCCCTCCTCTCGCTCCCTCTCCTTTTCCACAGAACTTACCCTCCACTCCCTCCCAAAAAAAAAAGTAAACAAAACAACAATCAGAGCAGCTGCCACAGAAGAGTAGGAAGAAAAAGAGAAGGAAGAAGAAGAAGAAGAGAAGGAAGAGGAAGTGAGCCAATGGGTGGAGTGCCCCTCAGCGTTCAGCGAAGTGAAGAGACAGATAACAAGGAGAAAAACGGTAACACGAGATAATGACTTGTCTACATAAACAGCGCATTGTTACACCCGCGGTTGTCACGGGATCGATGGTAATGGGTTTCCGATTCCTCGTTATAGAATTTATTTCGTTATGGTTGTTGTTGTTGTTGTGTTATGACTTAAAGAGGTCGTAGTGAGTCATTCTTTATGTATGTATTGTTTTTGGTAAGGATGTTACATGATCTACTTGTATTGGTGTTGGATTAGATTAAGACAATTAGAAAGGAAGAAATGACCTTTTATAACAATGTTAGAAGTGTATCGCTTACGCATTTCATTGAACTTAGTTTATTTTTTTACTAATTCTTCTCTTTCATTTGTCTTAATATCCGTACAAACTGTTATAATTTCCTGGAGAATCCACTAGCAAGTTCTCTTATTATCATTCAACCATCTATTTGTACGAGGCACAAACTTCAAACATCATGGATTAATTCACTTACCTCGAGTGTGTACTCCACCCAACTCCCTTTATCCTTATAAAAAAACTCGTAAACGCACAAGTACAAACGCCCATACAGGCATCTGCAGCCACAACAGATTGACAGTCGGGGGCAGTAAATGTTTGGGTCGGTTACAATAACAATACCATTCTCTCGTACTCCTTACCACAGGGGGGGAACCGTCCTTTCCAAGGTATGTGGTTTTAAGGAGGGAAAGGAATCGAAGGTAAACTAAATTGAAGATCCCCTATACAATACCCATACCTGAGTTGTGACTTTCGTTATATATATATATATATATATATATATATATATATATATATATATATATGTGTGTGTGTGTGTGTGTGTGTGTGTGTGTGTGTGTGTGTGTGTGTGTGTGTGTGTGTGTGTGTGTGTGCGTGTGCGTGTGCGTGCGCGTTTGCGTGTGCATGTACGCGTGCGTGTGCGCGTGCGCAGGCGCCCCCCTCCCTATACACACGCAATATTATCCTCAGATTTATGGGTATTGAAATTAGTCTAAACAATCTGCATACAACCTCGACATTCACAACGAACTCTGTCTTTTACATGTCAACAAGTCATCCATCTTCTTAGTGATCAGATCGCACAAACACATTATATCAACATGTTGCAAAAGTACCAAAATAAACGAGGGACATTCCTTGCTCTAAAGAGAGTCCTCAGAAGTGCCCCTCGCCCCAGATTGAAATTAAGTGCGACTTTATGGTTCCCTCGTGGTTCTAGGGTGCATCGTAAAACGTAAACACAAAGGCTCTCGAGTGTACTGCGTTTGTTAGTGTGAATGCCTCGCTCCTTGAGGATGAGAAGGAATTTGTTGTCTGTCCTCGATGTCACTATAGCTGTTATAGACACGTCTGTTGTTTGAATAGAAAGCAATGTATAGATTGGTGTATTCACAAGTCTTCGTAATTAACTGTTTAATTTTACCGCTTGAATATAAAGTAATGTACAAATTGATATATATATATATATATATATATATATATATATATATATATATATATATATATATATATATATATATATACATACATATGTATATATATACGTATATATGTATATATATATGTATATATACATACATACATACATACATATATACCAATCTGTCGTTCTTAACTGTTCATATTTGCCGCTTGAATACATAGCAATATAAATATCAAAGCATGAATACTTCAACAAAAATGAAAACAAACAAACAAATCAATAACTATTTGAAGACGCGTCCACATTTCCCTGAAACTGATTTTCAATTTTATTCAGTCACCTGCAAATATTCAATCTCAACAAACATCTACACGTGAGGTTTTATAAATTCGCTTCATGAATTTGCTCGTATAAATTGACGCCATCCATGGCCGTTACTGCTTGCTCGTGCCTAATTACGTCTTTTGCCTGACTGCCTCATCTAGTACAACGGAATGATGCAGCAGTGGTCAGCGGTCAGTGAATCGTAGCAGTGAATCAACAATCGTTTTGCGTCCTTGGCTGTGGTGTGTGACAAGAAATTAAAATCAAGATAAGATTATGCGTGCCTGTGGGTACATATAACAAAGCGTACGCACAGAGTCTGGGAAAGTAAATGAAACACAACCGTTTCCGCCGTCATGGACATTATAAGCGGACCGCCCAACTTCCTATGTTTTTTTTTTGTTTTTTTTTTCGCCTCGTGTCCTAACGGAAGTGTTTACGAGAGAACTATGTTTACGTTGAAGAAGAACTTGTATTTACTCGTCCAACTTTGTTTTTGCTTTTCATAGTGGCAAGTAAAATTTTGAGATGTATTTTGTTTTGTTAGAAATGTAATTTTGAATCAAAGACAGAGATAAATGTTAGGACATGCGCTTCCGGTTATAATATTTCTCCGACACTGGAATTCTGAAACAGTTAAAATACATAGGTAAAATTTTGATGTGTGTATATATATATATGCATATATATATATATATATATATATATATATATATATATATATATATATATGTATATATATATATATATATATATATATATATATATACAGATATATATATATATATATATATATATATATATATATATATATATATATATATATATATATATATATATATATACTTAAGAGGCGCCAGAAGTCCGAAAAAATATAAGAAACACAAATCAACACCATAAATGACCACAAAATCACAAAAACTACAATACACAAAATCGTTTCCGGGATTTTTAACCCGCATTAAACACCTCCATATTTCGGATAAATCTCGAAGGTGTTGTCAGACAGGGGCTGACGACTCCAACTTGTAATTATCCCGAGCCACGTTTCCTCAAGGTCAGACCACCGGAGCCGCCGCTAACTACCTGCTCGCTCACCAGATGGCTCTGTGCCTCTGATAATTGGCGATAGGCAGTGCAGTTCACTTGAGGGTTACGAGTGTGGAAGGAGTTACGAGTGTGAATGGAATCTCCGTGTGGGAGTCCCGGAATTTGTGAATGGGATTTTGGTTTGAGTCGGAATTGGGTGTTTTGTTAAGTCGGCGAGAGATTCTTATTTGTATATAAAAAAACATTCATTAGTATGTATGTCTTCAACCCACGAGGAACACGGAGCATACTATCATGCTTCTAACTGTTTCTTCACCTTTATCAGGTATATGTCCGATGCTAAGATAGAGAAGTGAATAACGATAATATTATTGATGATGATGGCAATAAATAGAATAATATTCTAATAACAATGATGATTATAATAACAACGGTTATAATGATAATAAAAATGGCGATTATAATAACGGTAATAATGATAATAAAAATGATGATAATAACAACGGTAATAATGATAATAAACATCATCGCAGATATATGAATATATAGACAAGCATATAAGTAAAAGAATAAAAAAACAACACGTATGCAAAGGGGCGTTAACCCAAGTGTCCGGAATCGGTAATCGGAGGCGCCAAAGCGGGCAACTGTCACTCCATTTCGTGGTTTCCGGCGAGCGGGCGGAGGGGGACACCACGAGGGATTTGGGTGGGGGTGGAGGTGTGGGTAGGGGGGTATGTGTGTTTGTGTGTTTGTGTGTTGTGTGTGCGTGTGTGTGTGTGTGTGTGTGTGTGTGTGTGTG
Source organism: Penaeus japonicus (assembly GCA_017312705.2). Lineage (NCBI taxonomy): Eukaryota > Metazoa > Arthropoda > Malacostraca > Decapoda > Penaeidae > Penaeus > Penaeus japonicus. The sequence continues at coordinate 36,108 of BOPN01002863.1, read as the reverse complement.
TGTGTGTGTGTGTGTGTGTGTGTGTGTCTGTCTTTGTGTCTGTCTGTCTGTGCCTGTTTGTTTGTGTATGTGTGTGTGTGTGTCATTGTATTTAAGTGTATTACTAATGTGATATTCGCATGATTCTTAATCCTTGAAATAGCATAGAGGAGGCACAAAAAAAAGAAAGAAAAAAAATAGACTGCAATATAAAGCAATGTAATCTCAGCAACCATTCCTCCCCCATTGGATTACCCTCGAACTTGGCAACGTTGTTTCACGTGTCAAAACCGAGTCACGACTTACCTTGACCGTGTGACGTCAGCCCTGAATTTTGTTGGTAATAATTGCAAGTTGGGAATTTTAGATTTCTTTTTGGCCTGGCGTATATGTTTTTCTTTATCAGCAAAGGTTGAATAGTATATTTCTATATGTATATATATATGTATATATATATATATATATAATATATATATATATATATATATGTGTGTGTGTGTGTGTGTGTGTGTGTGTGTGTGTGTGTGTGTGTGTGTGTGTGTGTGTGTGTGTGTGTGTGTGTGTGTGTGTGTGTGTGTGTGTGTGTATATATAAACAACAAGACACACACACACACACACACACACATATATATATATATATATATATATATATATATATAATTATATATATATATATATATATATATATATATATATATACCTGTATATATATATATATATACATATACATATACATATACATATACATATACATGTGTGTGTGTATGTATGTGTGTGTGTGTATGAATACATACATATACATATATAATTATATATACATTGATATATAAATATAAATAAATAAATATATATATATATATATATATATATATATATATATATATATATATATATATATATATATATATATATATATATATATACTAAGACAGATCGATATATAGATAGATGTATATTCACACAATGAATTAGATTGTAAATATCCCTATTTTACTACGCCGGCACTCGAAGGACGATGACTCAGGATGTGGGTATGGAGTTGATGGCATTCTCGGAGACTACAATGCAACGGAAGTAGTTATCCTGTTCAAGATTATATATTCCGATATTGCTTACAATGGACTCAG
>BOPN01002863.1:7500-15000 GCA_017312705.2 Penaeus japonicus | reverse complement strand
TGTTACGTCACGAATGTTCTCTTGATTAAAAAAAAAAAACGCGGTTTTGTGTGTCTCCCTCATGGCGATGATAAGATTTACAAACTAGAAATACCAAAGTGCTGGATTCATCCTCGTGAGAAATGGATATCTTGCAACCCTTCATAAATTTCTTCCTGGATAACCGTGAAGTTGTGTGACTGCAGCCATCCCAAAGGCAGTAACGTTTACATATTTACTCTTGATCGTCGGAGCAAAAGATCCTCAAAACAAATAGTTTTTTTTCTTCTCTCCTGCGTCCTCAATGTTCAGGTTTTATGGAGGCTTATAAACTATAATAGGGATTGTAGATAAACATTTTGATTAAGTAATTATCATGATTCTAAGACAAATAAGATTGAAATGTTTTTCCCGTATTGGTTATTTTTATTCAAAAAGCTATATAAACGATTTTAAAATCACCTTAGACTTAGAAATTCTTATATAAATCTATAATGCATATATATGTTCCTTGACCCTTAACATCGGCATACTTAAATATATTTCACATTTACCCAGTTACTTAGATATGCTTCATCTAAGATCCTAAACTTGAGTATCATTAATGCAGATACATATAGCATATCATCATTAATATCCTCTTTTTGATAATTACTATTATTCACAAGCTATCTATTCGCAACTCGAAACCGATCATCACGATTGCTATCCTCTTGTGCACTGTTGCAATTCCAGGAAGCCGCTTTCTAGAATCCGAGGATGTCATCTAGGTCTCCATCTGTGTCTGTTGGACCATAAAGCATTGAGCAAGAAAATCATTTGTAAAAGTGATACATATCTCGCCGTGACAAGCGAGCTGTTGTTATCGGGGTTCTTCCGTGTCAAAATGTCCCCTGAAGGAGGGAAGGGGGGAGGGATAAAAAGAAAAAGAAAGAGAGAAAGTGAGAGGAAGGGAGAGGAAGGGAGAGGGGAGAGAGTGGAGAGAGGGAGGGGGAAGGGGAGGAAGAGGGGAAGGGAGGGGAGGGGGAGGGGAGAGGGAGAGTGAGAGAGAGAGTGAGAGAATGTGCATATGAAGATTTTACAAAAGTGAAAATGAAAATGCTGGGTTTGAAACGCCTCTTTAGGGTGAGTGCAGAGGGGTGAGGGTGGGGAGAGGAAGAGAAGCAGGGTGGGGGTAGGGATAGACGTGGGAAGGGGTGTGGGGGGATCTCCAGACCGTTAGACGCGCTGATGACTCTCGGTCATTCAAAAAAAAAAAAAAAAAAAAAAAAAAGCACGTGACCGGAACCTTGTACATGTGAAATGGAAAGCGCAAGTCTTGTTGCATGATTGACATTTGATTTGACCTCATTTTAGGTGTTTATGAATGAAATTCCGTAGAGTAGTTGGTTTAGGAATAACGTAGATGACTTTAGGTGAAACAGCCGTGCAAATGTCCCTGGTTTTAAAGAGCGGCAACGAAGGTAAAGGTTTTTAAAATTCGTTAAAATAATATGAAATAGTACCGCCTAGCCATGTTTTGCATAGAAAACGGTATTTTATCGCCCTTGTCAGGAAATGTAAACTTATATTTTTTCCTATTATATTAAATTCAGTAACTAAATTTCCCCAGGGTCACTAGCTCACTAATACAATAATATATATTACACAAATTGTCAGTGATACTAATTTAACACATTAATCCCATTTACTTGTCATAGTGCTTGTTACAGGCTCACAGACAGTGACTAGCCGAATTAAGAGGCAACAATGCACTATTCATTATAGAAAGAAATGCCATTTTTTTAGCTTCTTGGACGTGACCTGCTCATTTTTATTCGCTTTTCTTGTTCTCTTATTGTTAAAAAAGAAGCAAAAGCTCATGTACCACTCGGCTTTGACCCAAGCTATTTCTTTATTTCTTTGCAGGTATGTGGTTGCACGAGACTACGGTGAGGGAAATGTGTCGTTGTGTGTTTTGTCTGCTGCGTGCGTGAGTATGGCTCTCCCTGTCGTTCTGATTCTCCTCTTTTTCTTCTCTGTCTCTTCTTCCTTTCTTTCTCTCCTCTCTCTGTCTCTCTCTCTCTCTCTCTCTCTCTCTCTCTCTCTCTCTCTCTCTCTCTCTCTCTCTCTCTCTCTCTCTCTCTCTCTCTCTCTCTCTCTCTCTCCGTCTACACCTCTCTCTCTATGTCTATCTATCCATCTGTCTATCTACCTATCCATCTATCTATATGCGTGTGTACGTGCGTGCGTGCATGTGTTTTTTTCTTCTTCCATTCTTTCTTTCTGTCTCTCTCCTCTACCTCCCTCCCTCCCTCCTACCCAGCCTCCCGCCATGGGAAAGGGGCAAGGATGTGACACATTATCATTGCGATCCCTCAGGACTCCTTGGCTCCTGCGACACCTTCCTGCGCCCGGTAACCTTCGCCGCTTCACTCTGTGGCGAATCAAACCCGGGGGGGGGGGGGTGTCGTTTTAAATGTGCCTACAATAAATAAGGAATTTTGATGTGTTTTGTTTTCTTAGTGTGGTTGTATTTAATTGCGTTGGTGTTGATGTTTTTATGCGTGTTATCTTATTTGGAGTAATTAAGTAAAGGATTTCTGGTTTATGTACGAGAGGGAGGAGGGTAGGGAGCGGAGTGGAGGAGGGAGGGGGGTAGGGAGCGGAGTGGAGGAGGGAAAGAGAGGAGGGAAGGAGGGAGGGAGGAGAGGGGAGGGGAGGGGAGGGGAGGAGGGAGGGGAGAGGATGAGAGGAGGAAGGGAGGGAGGGAGAGGAGGGAGAGGAGAGGAGGAGAGGAGAGGAGGGAGGATAGGTAGGAGTGAGTGGGGAAGGGAAAGGGAAGGGAGGCGGGGAGATGGAAGGGAGAATAAGAGGGACGGACGGACAGACAGACGGATGAGAGAGAGGGGAAGAGAGTGAGAAAGAGAGAGAGAAAGAGAAAGAAAGAGAGTGAATGAATGAGTGAAATAGAGATAGATAGAGAGAAAGGGATGAGAGAGAGAGAGAGAGAGAGAGAGAGAGAGAGAGAGAGAGAGAGAGAGAGAGAGAGAGAGAGAGGTATTTTGAAACAAACTCACACTAAGGGGAAGGGGGGAGGGGGGAGGGGGTGAAGAGGTCTTCGGCGTCACCGCTTAACTTTCCCTGTGTGCGCTCACCCATTTCCAAGAATGGGGGGGAGGGGAGGGTAATCTGGTCCTTTGACCTCATAATTGGCAGGAGAGGAAGGAAATTGGGGATAATGTAAATCGGATGTCTTGATTTTTGCATGCCTGTGCACCTGTTTCTTTTACATATTTTTTTTCTTTTCAGTAAATTTTATATGATTATTAATGATTTGTTTTTGTTTTAATTACCATTATTATTATCATTATCATCATTACCATTATCATCATCATTATTATAATTATTATCATTGTCATTGTTATTATTATCATCATCATCATTACTGTTATCGCCATCACTATTATTGACATTATTATTATTATTACTATTATTATTATTATTATAATCACTATTATTGATATTATTATTATTATTATTATTATTATTATTATTATTATTATCATTATTATTATTATTATAATTATTATTATAATTATTACCATTATCATTACTACTATTTTATCATTATTGTTATTATTATTATTATCATCTTCATTATTACCATTATTAGTATTACTATAATCATCATTATCATCACCATTACATCACCAGCAGAAATATTCTGTATTTCGTCCAGTTTCCCCGCTATTACCACTGCATTTGTATTACAACAACAGTTTCTGATGTTGTAAGATCCAACGCCACATCTACCACCAACGCAAAAGTCAAAATGGTGTATTCCAAAATTATTAAGAATCTATGTAATTTTATATATTTTTTTTTATCTAGGACTCACAGACTGCCTGTTTATATTGATTCCCCAAATGAGTGGTAGTAATAAGGTTATATGTATTTTTTTTGGTATTAATAGTAATAATGATAATGTGAAAAATAATACTTTCATTAAGGGATGATGTCAAGGGCAGTATCTAACATAATGGTTATAAAGGGTGTAATATTGATGTGTTAATAGTTGGTATGCAAATGTACATCATGCAAATATGACCTAAATAGCATTGACAATTTGATTGATATTACTGACATTAAGAAATTTAGAAACGAAAAGGTTTGGCGAAACAAAATATTGAATAATTATCAGCAGTTTTTTTTTTTTTAGTCTCAAAGATAAATGATTCATAATTCACACACGCACAGCCATTCCCAAGCACACAGATGTTCACATAAGATTCGCCAAAGACGCGCAAACTCACACACAATATTCTCACGTAATCACACTCTATTTAACATGATTAATTGCACTTCAGGGTTTTAACGAAGCCTTCACTACCGTCTGGACACAACAGGTGCGCCATGAGTAATATCTTTAGTTATCCTCTGTGGCTATGACCAATTTATTTCTCACAGAAGTAAAGAAAAACAAATAGGTCCTTTGGAAATTAGAAAAGCGCCTGACTCTGATTTTCGTTTCGAATAAAGATATATCGAACTGAAACTTGTTTGTTTCCGTTAATTCAATTTTCTTTGATAGTACGGATTCAAACGTATTCGTTTACGCTATTGCTTCATACACTCTTTCGATATTTCATAATTTCTATATCCTTCCTTCTCTTTCTACACTTCGTTTCCATCATTACCTCATATCACTTTTTTTCCTCTATCTAACCTTTCGAATTACGGACTGAACGCCATCACAATCAAAACCGCATAGAAAACGAACGTGATGTTTGCTCAAGTGTCTCGCCGGTTACAAGCTTTCCTTCCCCTCCAGCGGTTGTTTGGGTTAATGGCTTTCGTCTGGCTTTCCGGACTGGGCTTCCCACGACCTTGATGGCATACCCTTCTTCAGCTGGCTTGTTTCTCTATATATATATTTTTTTTTTGCGAGTTATCTTCTTTCTCATTTTTTTTTATCTATATGCTTGTGTCTTATGTTGTTTATTCTTGCATTTGTCTGTCTTTCTCCGGTGTCCCCCTTTGTTATTTCTCCATTTGTTTATCTCTCGATTTTTGGGCCATTCTAGCTGTCTCTGTTTCCTCTCTTGCAGTCTATCAGACCCTATCGCCTGTACTCCTATTTGTCTTTTTCTCTGTCTGTCTGTCTATGTCTCTGTCTCTGTCTCTGTCTCTGTCTCTGTCTCTGTCTCTGTCTCTGTCTCTGTCTCTGTCTCTGTCTCTGTCTCTGTCTCTGTCTCTCTCTCTCTCTCTCTCTCTCTCTCTCTGCTGTACCTCTCCCACCCACCCTTCTATCTCCATAATGCATTTCCTTCCGTTACAAACACCTTACTCTGCGAACAGGAAAACTCCTAAAGGCTTTCACAAACACTTTCATTTCGCACCTTCACTTTCAGTGAATATTCGGGTCTTGACTTTCATCTCCTGATCTTGTTCTGTCTTGAACTCCTTTCCTTTCGTGCACAGTTTATCGCTTTCTCTTCCTTTTCCTTCATCTGGTGTTCTCTTCCTCTGCCAAGAATTTCTTCGACTCGACTGATCACATATTTTCAGATTTATTTTTCTGAGAATTTTTAAGGTTATATGTATTTGTTCGAATGTTTTTTGTTTTATCTCTTGTTGTTGTCTTTCTCTGTCTCTCTATCTCTATCTCATGTCTATTCCCCTGTATTTTGAGTTCCGTTCTCCTTCCCTCTTTACATTCTCTGTGTGATTATTAGCCTCATTCTCTCATTTCCCTTTCGTCAAGGATAAAGTCCCAACAGAATTTCCTCACGCCCCTTCCTTCGATCCTTACAGGATATCCATTAATCGCAAGCTCTCCTTGGCAGATCCTTGGAACGTCATCCCAACAGACAGCATTGATAACCCTTACAATATTTCTTTTTCCCCCTGCTATCTTCGTGCCAAATCTGTCTCTTCCTTTGTGACCCTTTGTGGAAAAATTTTGTTCGACTTCACACGGATGTGTTCATATGTGCGTGCGCAGAAGTATACACTCACGCGTGAGAGAGAGAGAGAGAGGGAGAGGGAGAGGGAGAGGGAGAGGGAGAGGGAGAGGGAGAGGGAGAGGGAGAGGGAGAGGGAGAGGGAGAGGGAGAGGGAGAGAGAGAGAGAGAGAGAGAGAGAGAGAGAGAGAGAGAGAGAGAGAGGGAGAGAGAGAGAGAGAGAGGACGAGAGAGTTAGAAACAAACTAACAAACGATTCTCTATCAACGCTCTTAAGTGTCATATCCCAATAGCAAGTATCGAGCCACTACAAGTGTTGACCGGGAAAAAAAACAAGCATCGTGGTGTCATGGCAACCATTCGTATAACATTCCGTGAGAAGTGACACCATGGCACCGTTGGCAGTATTGTCATAATGTGCTCTATCGGGACAATGAAGAAGGGGGGGAGGGGACCAAGGTAAGTGGGGGGAGGGTGGGGTATGAAGGGAGGGATCGTCTGTAAAGGAAATGATTGTGAAAAGTCAAGGGAATGATGTGGGAAGAGGAAAACGAGGGGTGGGGGTGGGGGGATAGGAGGGGGAGTGGGGAGTGGGAAAAGGAGAAGAAGGGGGAATGAGGTGGGAGGGATTAGGGGGAAGAGGTTATTTGAGGTATGAGGAAGATTTTAGGTGTACTGATATGAGGAAGTACTTAGACGCTAGTATCTCTCGTTATTATCATTGTCTTTAATGTTCTAATTGTCATCATCAACGTTACTATCAGAATTGTTATTGTTATCATTATTATTATTATTATCATCATTATTTTATTATTTTCATTATCATGTTTACTATCATTATAATAATTACTTTTGTCATTATTATCGTTATCATTATTATCACTACCAGTATCATCATTATGATCATTATTATTAATTTTATCATTATTATTATTATCACTACCAGTATCATCATTATTATGATCATTATTATTAATATTATCATCATTATTATGATTATCTTTATCCTTATTATGATTATATGAATAATAATTATTAAAATTATCATCATTATTAGCACTAGCATTAGCATTGCTATCATCATCCTCATTGCAATTATTATAATTTGCCTTATTATCATCATTATTATTATTACTGTTACTAGGTGTATCATCATTATTACAATCATTTCTATCTTTACTACCATCCGTATAACTATTATAACTCCTATTGTTACTAACATTATCGTTAACATTAATATGCTCATTAGTATGAAAATAATTTTTATTACTACTGATTCAAATAATGATATAGTTCATAAAAATAATAAGATTAGTAGCACTGACATCATACCAGGCTAAATAGAAATAACGGATCTTAAAATGCTCAGCTTAAGATAATAATAATAAAAAATAAATACAAATCCAACTCATTTTCAAGGCATTGAATGTGTACCCTCGATAAAACAGGAAGAATCGGGTACATCTATATAACGGTGTTGTGACCCAAGTTACAAGGTTGGTGTTTAGCAGTATAGCCTTTGGGGTGGAGTTTCGATGACTTATGACTTCAACCATAGCCTGGAAATAGCTTTGGA
>BOPN01002862.1:177414-186895 GCA_017312705.2 Penaeus japonicus | reverse complement strand
AGAGAGAGAGAGAGAGAGAGAGAGAGAGAGAGAGAGAGAGAGAGAGAGAGAGAGAGAGAGAGAGAGAGAGAGAGAGAGACATACAGAGACAGAGAGAGGCATTTTGTCTACATCTTATTACATAATTATCTTCCTGCAAGAAAGTCACTGTTGCACAGAGACTTTTAGTTCAAAGACATGTACTCTATTTGAAAAAATAGTATCTTTGATAAAATGATATAGTACTATGATGAGATAGCAATTATGATACTTTGATGATAATAAAGCTTATGATATGCAATGGTAACAATAATGATGATGTTGATAATAGTGTTTATAATAATAGTGATGATTATGAAAATGACGATGATATTGATAATTATTATCAAAATGGTGATATTAATGATATTGATGATAATCGTAATACTAATGATAATGATAATAATAAGAACAATAATAGTGATGCTGATATTAATAATTCTAATACTAATAATGAAGATGATAATGATGATGATGATAACAATAATGATAGTGGCAATACTACTACCACTACTATTACTACTACCACTAATGATGATAATGATGATAATATCAATGGTAATAATTGTAATAATAATGATGATAATAACAATGAAATTGATAATAATATGACAGCAGTAATGGTGATGATAAAGATAATAATGATAATGATAAAAATAATAATGATGATATTTATAAAAACACAATGATAAAGACGATGCTGATTATAATGATAGTAACAATAATGATGATGATAATGATGATAATAAAGATAATGATGATAATGATAATAATAAATATAATGCCAATGATAATATCACCGATAGCAATAATAGCTGCAATTATATCGACAACAATAAGAAATGAAAATCAGGACAATCACCAAGAGTACTTTCTTGTTTGTGTTCTCAGTCAAGCAAAAAAAAAAAAAAAAAAAAAAAAAAAAAAAAAAAAAAAAAAAAAATTGGCTCTTACATAATAGTTCTTGCAATCAATAGAACCCCATAACGACTGGGAATAATAGGCTTTTGGAACATGCTGATAGGAGTTCAGGAAAGATAAGTGTATGTTATTTGCAATACAAATGTCTGTGAGTTATGATAACGCGATACTGATTATTGGTCTTGATGGTACTGCTAAAGATGATGAAAAGATGAAAAAAAAGAAAAAAAGGAAAATAAAAAGGAAAATTATATATCTAGGGAATTCCAAGCTAAACTTTTTCCAACTTCACTTTTGCCGCAGTGATGTCCTGTTAAATCCCATCTAAACTCGTAATGATAGTGCAGATGATGCGGCCGGCTTTATAATGACACTTATAATGAGTATCATCTTCATCAAAGCCTTAACGTGTGTCCTGCCTTTCTCAAGACACTTCGCCTTCAAAGTTTCGACATTTTCGCCAAACTTCTATTTGCGTGTGGCTCGGTTGGGCGCAGGGCTCTCGTCGCCTGTGCGCCTTCTCCCTCTTTCTCTCCCTCTCTCTCGTCAGTGTCCCCCCCCCCTCTCTCTCTCTATGTCTTTCTCTTTCTCTTATTTTTTCTTTCTTTAACTTTCGCTCTTTCTCTCTCTCTCTTTATCTTTCGCTCTTTCTCTCTCTATCTTTCACTCTCTCTTTCTCTCTATCTTTCGCTCCCTCTCTCTCTCTCTCGCTCACGCTCTCTATCAGTGTTGTCAAAAGAGGTTCTTGACATCTTTGAAGCCAATGATTCTTAGCTAATTATCTTAGTCGATAAACAGATATTCCCAACTATGATATTATCATAACACCGGAAGTATGTCGAGTCTGGTGGAGTATTCGATTTTTTTCCTTTTTTTTATAATGAAAAAGGAATAAGGCGATATTGGAAAGTATACGTGTGAATATTGATAGATTTATGTTCATATATGCACACACAAACACACACACACACACACACATTAAAAGATTCAAGACTCCAATCAGCACCTGTGCAGGCATGACCAGTTGCAGCTGCCTGCTTGTACGCGTGTGAGTGTATACATCCAACAGGAGAAAAATTGGTGATATGTTTCTCGAAATGGGGCGCAAAACGCCTTAGATTTCTCGGTAGATTGGAGGAGCGACGAAGGAGTAAAGGAGGAGCTGTGATGATGGTGATGAAGGGGGTGGAGGTTATGGTGGTGGTATTTATGATGATGGTGGTGTTGCAGATGGTGTTGAATATATTAATGATAATAGTAATGGTTATGGTAATGGTGCTGAGGGTGTTAATGATGACAGTGATGATTATGTTGGTGGTACTTTTGGTGATGATGACGATGACTTCATAGCCTCATGCCTCCTCTCCCCCTCCCTATATCTTGTCTTCTATCTACCTTTTTTTCCTTTCTTCTCCCTCCCATTTCTTATCTTCTGTCTCGGACTCCTCAACCCCAACGCTACCTCTCCCCCTACTTCTACCCTTCTCCCTCCTACCTTACACTCACCTCTCCTCCTCCACTGTGACCCCTACTCCCCCTCTTCCTCCTACCTTAACCCCATTCCTCCCCCTCCCACATTACACCCACCTCTCCCCCACCCCACCTCTACCCGTCCCCCTTCTCTTCCTCTCTTAACCCCACCCCTCCTCTTCCCCCTCTGACTCCCCACACCACTTCTACCCCTCCCCTCCCCCTCCTACATTACACCCACCTCTCCCCCCTCACTCTCTGACCCCCTCCCCCCCCTACGAACGTGATTCCCCTCCCAAACACCGCCACCCCTAAACAAGACAAAGAACATCCTACCCACCGGTCAATTATCTCTCTTAAAAGAAAGAAAGAAAGAAAACAAAAAATGGGAATAAAGAATAAACAAACAAATAAAGAGTAAGAAAAAAGGAGGAAAAAGTAGCACTGATTTCTTCCCAGGTCAAGGAATGGAGGTCGTGACCTGTGATTTTCGGGAGAGAGAGGAAAGATACCCAATAAATCTTTACGATCAGTGCGTGTAGGTTTATAAGACTGTTATAATATGTTATGTGTGTGTTTATTAGGGTGTGTTTGTGTGTGCGTGTTTCTAAAATTAGTGTGTGTGTATGTGTGTTTACCTGGTTGTATGTGCGTGTATGTGTGTGTGGTTGTACAATGTATATATGTATGTATGTACATGTATGTATGTGTCTGTTTCCGTTAATTAATGTAAACAGGCCTATTTCAAGAACGCTTTTACATACAGCTACATGTGTATATATGAGAACATTTGCTTTTTCTTTCTCTGTAAATATCTGAAGTACATTCACTCATCTATCTATCTAATCCCTGAATGATCTCCCTACCATTAATCTCTGTTCTATCTCTCTCCCGTCTCTCTCTCCTCTTCTCCCAATCCAAGTGATTAACGAATCAAAATTGCATTACTTTGCCGCCCGGGAGAAAATTCCCTTCGTTATAGGCGGTGCTGATAATCATTTCCCACTTACATACAAACACAAACATATAACCAGGCACACATTCACACATACACACACACACATACACACGCACACAAACACACACATACAAACACACACACACATAGCACAGCCACACACAAAAACAAGACAGCCACACACAAGACACACACGCACACACACACACACACACACAACATAGCTACATACACACATACACAACACACGCACACAACACAGACACACACACAACACACAACACACAACACACACACACACGCACACACACAAACCGGGGTTGTGCAGCAGCGTTTCTTGTCTCATCCATCATTTTCTGATGAAAAGATGAGAAAAAATAAGGTACTGTGAGCTTATTTTCAAAAATGCATTGTTCGTTTTAGTATTTTTCATGTGAAGATGTAGATAAATACATTTTTTTGCATACAATGCTTCAGCCGGTATTCATCCCTGTTTCCTCTTCAGCTTCAGTTATATAACAGTGTTTCTTATTAAATAAAAGATAAATACAACAGTGATGTGTGTTCTAGAAACTGTTTCCCCTCGTCCTCAAGAATGAACAATTCTATAGTTTGCATATTGTTTTCGGATTCATGTTTACAAACACACAACGCGAAACGACTTCCTTTTAAAATACACGACTCATTCTAAAAGGACTTTAATTCGCTGAGAAGGAAAACACACATCAAAGATTTCTTGCATAAACCGGAGTAAAATGTGACGTAACGTACCGTTAACGTTTATCAAAAGACAATCTAGAATCATTTTCTAATTTCAAAACTTCAAAGGGGAATTTTGTATTCATAAAAAATCGCAAGATCAGTTGTCTCAAGTCATGGCAGGTCATGGCGATTCTTTTATATATATATGTATATATATATATATATATATATATATATATATATATACACATACATACATATACACACTTACATACACAGACACACGCACCCACCCAGCCATATACACAATCATCCATACAAACACACGCGCACAACACACACAAGCACCCATAAATCACCCCAGGCTGACACACAAAGACACAAACAATCATCCACGCAGAGACACAATCACCCTCACAGACACATAAACACACACAATCACTCACAAAGACACACAAACACCCACACAGATACACAGACACACACAGACACGCAATCATTCACACAGACACATAAACACACACACAATCATCCACACAGACACATAAACACACACACACACAGACACATAAACATAGACGCAATCACCCACACAGATAGATAAAAACACACACAATAATCCACACAGACATGCAATCACTCACACAGACACAAAAATACTCACAATCACCCACACAGACACACAAATACCCACATAGACACACAATCACCAACACACACACACACACAAGCACCCACATAAACACACACACACACACAATCGCCCACACAGACACATACAATCACCCACACAAACACACAATCACTCACAAAGACACACAATCACCCACAAAGAGACACAATCGCCCACACAGACACACACAATCGCCCACACAGACACATACAATCACACAATCACCCACAAAGAGACACAATCACCCGCACAAACACACACACAATCGCCCACACAGACACATACCATCACCCACACAAACACACAATCACTCACAAAGAGACACAATCACCCGCACAAACACACACACACACACAATCGCCCACACAGACACATACAATCACCCACACAAACACACAATCACTCACAAAGACACACAATCACCCACAAAGAGACACAATCGCCCACACAGACACATACAATCACCCACACAAACACACAATCACCCACAAACAGACACACACACACAGTCACCCACTAAGACACACAACCCCCCCCCCCCCACACACACACACCCAACACAGAAAATCATAAACCAAGAAGGCAAACCTGATGAAAATAAAAATCCTTCAAGCTCTTCGATCGCCTTCTGAGGAATCGAATACCTTGCAAGGTATCTGTTGTCGCCGCCCTTACCGAACCGACCCTGCAAACAAGAAACGAGTCGTTAGGTGTTTATTAGAGGCGTGGATGTCCTTGTTGATCTGTGTGTGTGTGTGTATGTGTGTGTGTGTGTGTGTGTGTGTGTGTGTGTGTGCGTGTGTGCGTGTGTGTGTGTTGTCACTATTATTATCATTTATTTTGATTAAGTTGCTGCTAATGACTAGGATGATTATCAATATTGTTTGTATTAGGTGTGGTAATTATTTTTATTACTTTTGCTAGTGATAGAGGTAGCATCATTGTTATTATCATCATAATTATCATTATCACATATATTGTTATCACTACTATCGTTATTTTATCTTCTGTAGATAGATTGCAAAAAATATCTTTATAAGCGTCTTTGTGTTTCTCTCTTTCCCTTTACCTCCACATTCCCTCTTTCTGCCAGTCCATCCCTCCACAAAGCCTTTCTTTTCTCCCTTCCTTCGCTTTTCCCTTATCTCCATCTACACACTTGTTCTTCTGTATTCGAATCTACCCCCCCCCCCCTTTTTTTTCTCTCTCTCTCTAATCCCCACTTCATTATCCTCGCCTCCCTTCTCTCCCAGTCTCGCCCTTCGCATGGAATAACAGAGGCCATACACAGCACATCGTGGGAAGCGACCCCCTTTCCTCGCCAAGAACAACACAGGTTTCGAAGCGGCGTAATGAGCATCTCGAACTCTCTCTTTCTTGCGGGTTCAATAAGACTGAGTCACACAATAGGGAAATCTTGCAAGATGCATGCATGTTGAGATCACTTACTCACCCTCTCCTGCCTCTTGCATCTCCTTCTCTTTATTTTCACTCTCTCTTTTTCTTCCTTTTCTTTTTTTTCTGTTTATCTCTTTCTATCTTCTTTTTGTTTCTCTCTTTCTCTATTATTCCTCTCTGTATGTCTCCCTTTCTCTCCTTCTCTTTTCTCTCTCTCTTTTTCTTAGTCTTCTCTCTCTCTGTCTATTTCTTTCTTTCTCTTTGTCTCTTCTCCGTCTTTCTCTCTCATCTCTCTCTCTCTCACACACACAAAGACATCCTATTTCTCTCTATTATCTTTTTTTCTCTTTATCTTCTCTTTTTTTCTCTCTCCCTTCCCTACTCTCTTTTTCTCACACAGACATCCTCTTTCTTTCTCTCGCACTCAAGACATCCTCCCCCCCCTCTCACACACACATCCCTCTTCTCTCCCTCTTCATCTGCCACTCCCTCATCCCTCTCTCTTCATCTGCCCCTCACCCTTTACCCTCTGTCGCCTTCTCTCCTCCTCCTTTACTCCTGTACTTTCGTGTCTCTTCGCTATCTCCCTCCCCATCGGTCTTGCGCTTGCAGGAGGTCAGGTGAGATGACAAAGGGATGCCATCGCGGATAAGGATGCTGGAAGTGGGGAGGCGGACGTCAGCCAAGAAGAGGGAAGGGAAGATATATATGTATATATATATATATATATATGTATAGATATATATATATATATATATATGTACTGTATATACATACATACATACATACACACACACACACACACACACACACACACACACACACACACACATATATATATATATATATATATATATATATATATATATATATATATATATATATACACACACACACACACACACACACAAACACACACACACACACACACACACAAACACACACACACACACACACATATATATATATATATATATATATATATATATATATATATATATATATATATATACAGAGAGAGAGAGAGAGAGAGAGAGAGAGAGAGAGAGAGAGAGAGAGAGAGAGAGAGAGAGAGAGAGATAGAGAGAGAGAGAGAAAACGAGAGATAGATAGATAGATAAATAGAGGGACCAGATATTAGAGAGAGAAATGGAAAGAGAGAGAGACAGAGACAGAGACTTAGAGAAAGACAGAGAGACCGAGAATTAGAGACAGAGTATTAAAGAGAGAGAGACAGGTGTAGCTAGATGAACAGACTAACTTCCAAACATGCATGACAAACAGAGAAATTAATTTCCCATCATTATCAGCACAATCTGTTCCATCAATTCAGTCTCGGCCAACAATGGCTAACAATACCCTCTTTCATACTCGCTCCAAATAAAGAGAAATCTTCCACTTAAACTTTCAATACCAATTCAACCACTAATACATCGTTACGCCAGCGCATCATTATCATAAAGAACGTATTGTAAGTCTTGGAATACGCTTATATAATGGAATATCCAAGACTATATACACGGGGCATTGTCGTACATTGTCTACGTTATAATCAAACATTATCGTACATCTTCCACGCTGTGTCTCATCGCAGTTCGTAAAGCTAATACGAATATATTTTCAACCGAAACCGATCGTTGTTCGTAATTAGCAATTCCTTGCGGTTACGAATGACAGGAGAGCCATCCAATATTTCAAACCTGATCATTATTCACTTAGAACAACAACAACAATAACAAGAAATGAGTTTACATCAAGAATCAATTCAGTGTCACACCAGCAACGTTCACTCATATTTTGGCGCGGTGTTGTGGGACGATCTTTGCCGCATCACAGAGCGGAATAGGTGCATTTTGCTGCTCTTGTCATTAAAGTTTTGCTATTGATGGAAGCTCCGAGGGACATAACGAGCCCATTCGCCGTTGCCTCCTACGGGGCTTTGGGGAAATACATGGAGATCCCGAGGAAGGAACGGACGTATTTTGGCGAGGGGGGGAAAATGCCGAGATATCTTTTATCGAAATTGTTGAAGCGTGATACCTTGGTTCAAAAATCTTTACTTTCTTTGTTTACTTATCAGTTGCATAATTTGCTCTTCATTATTTTCTGCTTCCTTTGTATTTCTTAGTGCATTTGGTTGCGTCTAGTAGCAGCACAATGATATAGTTTGTTTGAAGGTTAAACATTTAGAATGCTTCTCAAGGGCAGTGGATGAATAAAGGACCAGCCCTTAGTCATTATCACCTATATTTCACGGAGTAAAAACGACAGTAAAAAGACATATTCATCTGTCATCATTACCATCATCATTTTCACTCCCGGCGACGTTCGCTTTTCATTACGTGATGATATCCATTCTCCCTTAGCTATATATATCTTGGCTATGCATATCTATTTCTTTCTTCGTTTTTTTCCGAGGTGTCTAGAAATTCTTGCATGTAGATTGGATCTCATTTTTCATGACGAAGAATGACTTTTATGATTACGACCTTCTCTATTTTTCTTTTCTTCTTTTGAATTCAAGCAAACGCCAAGGACAAGGAACAACTCCGTGATATAGTCTTACTTGCTTTGTTATTGCTATTCACAAGTATTGTGTTTCAGCTGTATTGTTTCCATCGGTATGATTTACTTCTGTCATACATATCATCAGATATTTATGGAAAATGATATGTTATTTTTCTGGAACTGAAAATATTTTGTTGTGAAAATTGTGTATTTAAGTTAGTTTGTCCTAAATGATTTTATACCCACTCTCGTTTTCTCCGTTTTCTTTCATCGGTACATGAAATTTTCAAGGTTTGGTCGTTGAGAGGGTAACAAAAGAATACCACTTCGTGCTGTTAGTATTGCAATTTTTACTTCTTATTGTCTATTTTGTGTGTATTATTTATATACCTTATTATGACCTAATACGTATATTTCTTGAGATTATACTTCTATTCCCATTCTGTTTTCATTTATTTCTTTTTATCACTTTTCTGTTTTTCCTTATATATTCATTTTCTTCCTTTTTCTTCTCCCTGTTTCTCCTGGCCCTTTCCTCCTTCTCCTTATGTCCTAGTCTCTTCTTCCTTTTCTATTCTTCTTGGTCTCGTTCTCGTCCACATAAAATTCCCTCTTATCTCTATTTTAATTCTCTCTTCCTTTTCACACCTATCTTCTGCTCTCCTCAATCCACCTTTCATCTTTTCCTCTACCGTTTTGACCTCCCCCTGCTCTACTATCAGCGAAGATACGACAAAATAAGTTTCTTGAGAGAGAAAAATGTTATCGTTCTATACTATACATTTATATACCATTCCTTTCAAATGCATGTTTTTATAGTCACTATTTCCTGC
>BOPN01002862.1:144914-157414 GCA_017312705.2 Penaeus japonicus | reverse complement strand
AGACAGGGAAAAGATATCTGATACAATACTAACACCAAAGAAAGAGCACCAAACTACCGATAAAGGAGACATATCGAAGAAAAGGAGAACGCCATGAGAAAGGCCCTAAGGGGGAAAGGAGGCGAGGCTTGAGTCATGCTTTTGAAAAGGAATATGGGGAGATAATTAGCTCCCCAAGGGGACAATACAGGCGTCGAGGGGAGGCTTCCTTGTTACTATATGCCCTCCCTCCACCTCTCTCTCTCTCTCTCTCTCTCTCTCTCTCTCTCTCGTTTACGTTCCTACTGCCATTCTCTCTTTCCTTCTCCCCAACTCCATCCTATTCTCCCTTCGCTCCTCTCATCTCCCCCTTCCAACTCTTCATATTAATTCTTCCCATTCTCTCCCTCCCCTCTCTTCGTTCCCACCTCCCCTCTTTTCCCCTACCTAACTCCTCCTTGCTTTTCTCTCCCTACACCCTCCCCTCATTCTCCCCCTCCTTCTCTCTCCCTCTCCCCCACTCCTCCCTCCCTTCCTCCCCTATTCCCACCTCCCCAACCCTCTCTCTCTCTCCCCAACTCCCCATCCCCTCTCTCTCCCTCCTCCAACCCCTCCCACTCACTTCTCTACTCACCCCCCTCCCTCCATCCCTCCTCATCCTCGCCTTACCCTCCTCCCTCCCACCTTTTCCCCTTTCTCTCCCTCCCTCCCCCTCCCTCCCTCTCCCTCCTTCCCCTACCTCTCCCCACCCTCTCCCCTTTCCCTTCCCCCCTACCCCCAACCTCCCTCTCTTTCCCTCCTCCCACCCTCCCTCCTCCCTCCCCCCTCCATCCCTCCCTCTCCCTCACCTTCCTTCTCCTCCCTCCCACCCTCTCTCTCCTTTCCCTCCCCCCCCACCTCCCCTCCCCTCCTTCCACCCTTCCTCTCGCCCTTCCCCTCTCACCTTCCTCTTCCTCCTCTCCCCTTCTCCAACCACCTCCCCTCCCCTTCCACCCTCTCTCCTCCCTTCCCCCACCTCCCACCCTCCCTTCCCGACCTCCCCTTCTCCTCCCCTCCCCCACCACGAAGGGTGAGTCCCTCGCGTGAGCCGTACATTATATTTACCCTAAAGTTAATCGATGAGGGTGGGGGGAGGGGGGGGAGAGTGTGTGAGGAGGGGAAGGGGATGAGAAGGAGAGGGAGAGGGAAATGGGAAGGGATAAAGGGGGGAGGAAGAAAGGTAAGAGGGACAGGGAGAGGAAAAGGGGATAGGGAGAAAGGGAGAGGGGGAAGGGGAACGGAGGGGGTAGAGGGAGAAAGAAGAACGATGGTGATGATATAATGATGATAATGATGTTGATAGTGGTGATTATGATGATGATATTATCAATAATGACAATGATAATCATGAGGATAGCGTTAATAATAATAGTAGCAATAATGATATCAATATCAATGAAGACAATAATAACGATGAATATGATAATAATGATAATAATTAAAGAAGACAATGGTAATGATGAGTATAATAGTAATGATAATGATAATATCAACAACAATGACAACAACAATAGTAGTAGTAATAATAATAATAATAAAGATAATAATAATAATAATAATAATGATAATGAGTAAAGAGTAACTCGACCATTAAGCTTCATCAATTTGCGGAATCTTTGCTTTTTCTTCTTCTTTTTCTTGTTTTCTTCTTTTCCCGTCGAAGTTTTCGTGTTCAATTTTTCTACTCTGATGGATTGACCTTTGAGGATTTTGTCTCTTGCTTCCGGATATAAGGAAAGGGAGAGCGAGGAAGGGAGAGCGAGGAAGGGAGAAAGAGTGAAAGGGTGAGGGTGAGGGTGAGGGTGAGGTCGAGGGTGAGGGTGAGGGTGAGGGTGAGGGTGAGGGTGAGGGTGAGGGTGAGGGTGAGGGTGAGGGTGAGGGTGAGGGTGAGGGTGAGGGTGATGGAGAGGGAGAGGTAGAGGAAAAGAGAGAGGGAGAGGCTGAGGGAGATGGAGAGGGAGAGAGAGAGAGAAAGAGGGAGATAGATAGATAGATAAGTAGATAGATAGATAGATAGATATAGTGAGAGAAAGAGAAAAAGAGTTTCATATTTCCATTCTTAGTGGTAATCCAATACCACGAAGAACAGCTGGAGTGAGATCTCAGAGATGATCACACTGTCTCGCGTTTTCTCGCATCTTGCGTGATGAGGCGAGACTCCTCGTACTTCGCTGATGAGAATATAATGATTGCCAAATGTCTCTGGATTTCAGATTTATCGAGATTACAGCAATGGTTTTATGATTATTACGCTTTTTTCTCCACTTATATGTTTCTAGGAATATATCATATGATTTGGAGAAGAATTGAGAGAAACGGACAAGAACGCGGTTATCAGTTACTTTAATTTTGGATAATCATAATTCTTATCCTTTTCATATAATTTTATATATTTTTTTCGTATTATATCCTTGAGCTTTCATTTTCTCTTTCTTTGTTTTCTTTTATCTTATCTTATTTTAATTTTTATTCATTTCTATTCTTTTATTTTCCACCTTTCTTTCTTCTGATTTTTTTTCTTTTTTTTTCTTTTTTTTTCCTCAACCTTCCATCCATGCAAATGCAGTCTTCAATTTTATTTTTACTTTGCAATATAATTTTTTTTCTTTTTTTTATCAAGAAGACAAAGAAAATAATAACAATGATAAGAATTGTTAATGGAATAAGAAACAGAAGATGACGATGAAGAAGAAGAAGAAGAAGGAGAAGAAGAAGAGGAAGAAGAAGAAGGAGAAGTAGAAAGAACAAGGAAAAGGAGAAAGAGTAAGAGTACGTAAACGAAAAGGAAGAAAAGAAAAGAAAGTGGGGAAGAAAAGGGAGAAGAAAACCAGAGAATAACAAAATAAAACGATAATTCAGTAACTCAAAGAAACATAAACAAGAGCGAGAAAGAATAAATATTCGATAAAGGAAAGAAGACACAGAAAAGAAATAACATTATCCAATTTTAATGTCATGCAAAATAATCATGAACCCTAATGTCAAGTCTGTCATGCAAACTGGCATGAGCTGATGGCTGTCAAAGCTCTTAAAGAAGTTATATTTAGTCAGACAAATCCTTTTTATTTCTGCTTCTGTTTGTTTCTTTCTGTTGTTTGTGTCTGCTTGTTTGTGTCCTTTTTCATGTATATCAATTTTGTATGTTTGTGTGTTTGTTTGTGTGTATCTGTGATGGACTGATTGACTGTCTTTCTGTCTGTCTGTTTGTCTTTTTCTCTATCTCTGGCTATATATCTATATCGTTTATTCATCCCCCCCCCTCTCTCTTTCTCTCTCTCTCTCTTTCTCTCTCTCTCTCTCTCTCTCTCTCTATTTCTCTCTCTCTCTCTCTCTCTCTCTCTCTCTCTCTCTCACACTCTCTCTCTCTTTCTGTCTCTATGTGTCTGCCTCTTTCTCTCTCTCTCACTCTCTCTCTCTTTCTCTCTCTCTCTCTCTCTCTCTCTCTCTCTCACTCTCTCTCTCTCTCTCTCTCTCTCTCTCTCTCTCTCTCTCTCTCTCTCTCTCTCTCTCTCTCTGTCAGTCTCTGTGTGTCTCCCTCCCTCCCTCCCTCTATCTATCTATCTCTCTCTTTGTCTCAAATTTTGTCTGCCTATCACTCGCTCACTTACAATTTCTTTCTTTCTCTTTCGTTTTTTGTTGCTGTGACGAATTCTCTACCTTCCGTGTCTTTTCACGTCGGAATTTGGAAGGTCGAGCAGAATAATCTATGTAACCTTCCTTTCAACTTTAAGCGCCAGGTGTTTTGTTTTGGGAGGGGAGGGGGAGGGGAGGGGAGGGGAAGGGGATTTTGTAGTGAAAGTTTGAAGAGCATTGAATATATATATATATATATATATATATATATATATATATATATATATATATATATATATATATATATGTATGTATATATATATATATATATGTGTGTGTGTGTGTGTGTGTGTGTGTGTGTGTGTGTGTGTGTGTGTGTGTGTGTGTGAAGTTCGCACTCATGCACGCAATTGGAAATACGAACATACACACATACACATATCCACATACACACTCTCAAACACACACACACACACACACACACACACACACACACACACTGATAACTACATGTGCAAAAGAGAAATCAAAGAATTTGTATTTTTTGCAATAAATATTCATATATCTATGAGCAAATTGAAACGGTTTACGTAGTAAAAAACATTTACGTAGAATAATTCACACAATATGATAATAATAATAGTTGCTTGCACAACAAAAACATACATTAGATACAAAGAAATACAAAAGTATTTAATCATATGAACATATCAAAGGATAAAGATTTAATATACTGAACTGTTTACGCGTCCTCGTTTATGTGTGCGTGTGCGTGCTTGGTATGTATATGTGTGTGTGTGTCTGACTGTGTGTGTGTGTGTGTAAGTGTGCATGTCTATTTCTTACGTACAATACGTACAGAAAATTTCGTGAGTATAAACGTATGTATATCCATTAGTTACCGTCAATCTTAGTCGGCCACACCTACTTCACCCCCTCCCTCCCTCCCTCAAGCCTGGACATACGGACACGGGAAGACAAATTCCTGCGCTGGACTGATTTACTGAATGACTAAAGCTGTAGCAGAAGCTTTGGGAATTATGTACCTCGCTCTCAGGGCTCGGGGCATTAAACACGTCCTCTCGACAGTAATGTATGCTTATGTATAAATACAGGTTTGAATGTGTGTTTAAACATTTATGTGTGTTTGTGTGTTTGTGTGTTTGTGTTTACATATATATATATATATATATATATATATATATATATATATATACATATATATATATATTGAGATAGAGAAAGAAGAGAAAGAGAGAGAGAGAGAGAGAAATAGAAAGTGAAAAAGTGAATGAGTAAAAGAGAGAGAGTTAGAGAACGAAACAGACAGACAAACAGACAGAAATAAATCCATAAGTTGTCACAAAATAACAATAGCTCTTCAGAATCAGACAATAGATATGTGTCAGGGAGAGAGAGAATAAAAGCAAAAATCAAAGCAAAGGTGACAATGGGTCCGTAAAAAGGCAAACAAGAGAAATATTGATTACTATTATGTATTCTTTTGTTATATTTTTCATCCCTCTCGCCTTCACCCTCATAGTTGACGTCGATAAGGGAGTTTTGCCCTTGCAAGTGCCCCAGTTTCCAGCTTTAATTGTCGATGTTACTTTTAATGAGTCGATCCCCGTTTTCTTTGTGATTTTCTCGTTTTCTTCCTTACATGATTATTTCCATTTTCTTTATATAAAGTTAGGCACACTCCTATATTTTAGATTAGAGAAAACATTGAAGCTATTGAATACATCATTCATTATTTTAATTCTCAAAATAGAATATTACGATATTCTTTCCTAAAATGCAGTTTAATTGTTATTGTATCTCAGACACAAAGCCAAATAAATCGTTCGACTTATTACACGACTACATAAAGTTTCTTTACTATCAGTGGAAAAAAAACATTTACGTGAACATTTCAATGACACAGATTTTAAAAATAGGCCTCAAAGGAACTATTACCAAAGCCATTCTCATCTTATCATCATCATTATTTTACCAGAGTCCCAATATCATACAGAGCCTAGTAAGTTTATTAAAACGAACTGGCTGCCAATCACGTTCACTTTCAATCACAGTATGATTTGATTTTGCTTTAATGCCGGTTCTTTGGTGGCTCTTTCCAAACCGCGTTCATTAGTGCTCGCAGATTTCTGGCCTCCAAAGGAATTCGGTAAACAAGGGGTTATATAATGATATTTTGGATACCAAGGCTTATTTGACCTTGTCTATGTTGGGAGTCAAGGTCATCGGAGGTCATTTGATTCGTTATTTGGGAGTTTGTTGAAAAGATGTTGAGAAATGTGAAGAAACTAGTAATTGCTAAATCGAAGAGATATGTGGAGGACAACATTTAATTTATCATTGAGTTATTCATTTGCCCTACTCCCCCCTCCCCCTCCGCACACACGCAGAACCCGCTCTTTCTAGAATCCCTCTTTCTCAAACGTATCCACTCTCTCTCTCTCTCTCTCTCTCTCTCTCTCTCTCTTTCTTTCTCTCTCTCTCTCTCTCTCTCTCTCTCTCTCTCTCTCTCTCTCCTTGCTCAATGCTCTAAACTCATACAGAAATGACAGCAGCTAGTCAAAGGTGCCATCCCAAATAAACCTAGAGTTACATGATATGGCTAACGCTCTGTCTGAATCATATCGTCATGCGAATGATATTGAGAATGATATTGTTGTAACGACTAACCATGCGATAAAATCACAAAGAAAAAGCTCTCAACTCCGTCAGAAACCGAGCGAAGTGTCAAGCAAGACACAAACAGATCAATCATTCATCATAACGTGCTGCCCAAGACTTTGCACTTTTACGGCCGGACAAGTAGAGTTACGAGGCAGCTTGGTGAAGTGACTCCACGATTATGGCTTGGCTATAAATATTACTGGGAGTATAGCGTCTCATACAAGTTGAATGTAAGTTGTGAAATCAGCCATGCTCACTCACCCTTGAGTTTCGTGAAGGGAATGAGCATGAAACATTGTATAGTAGTGCTACATCCCATGTAAAAGACGACAGGCATTCTAACTGATATATTTCGTAAACACAAGAGCTTTCACTTTAATAGATAAGGGCGTTCCAAGGCTGTTCTTAGAGAGATACACATGTACGTTTATGTCTTATGTGTAGTTTTATCCTAGGATATCAATTGACAGGTTCAACATAAAGTATGTTTTATAATTAACATGTGTCTCAGACTTATCACGAACTGGTGTACATATCATTTAGGCGTAGTTCCTATGCCTATTCATGTGTATACATTGTATAAAGTGCGAATAAACTTTTCAAAATTATTCTTTCTCTCTCTCTCTCTCTCTCTCCTTCTCTCTCTCTCTCTCTCTCTCTTTCTCTCCTCTCTCTTTCTCCCCCCCCCCTCTCTCTCTCTCTTTTTATCCTTCTCTCTCTCTCTCCTCTCTCTTTCTCTCTCTCTCTCTCTCTTTCTCTCTCTTTCTTTCTTTCTCTCTAACGCTTCCCATACAAAAATTACAAGGTAAATATACCAGCGTAGAGTCTATTACGATTGAGAGACAAAAATCGGCTTTACATAATGAACACGGCATTTTCCCCAGAACTCCGAGTACTTTACCGGACATAACACTCACCACTCACTAGATAATTAAAGTTATGCAATTCTCCCGTAGATTTTTATTTTTTGTTTACTTTTTTGTGAAAATAAGCTCTATGTATGGAAACAGTTTGATAGGAAAATCTCCAGCTCAAGTTTTCATTATTCTTTTAAATTGATTCCTTTACCGAAGATATTGCATGTCAGAGTGAGTGGAGTGGAGCAGATGATAAATTCCTTTTTATGTTGAACTATACCCGCTCGGTTCAACGTATATGTGTCATGATACTCATCGACCCGCAGTCGTACTTTTTATGCTTTGATGACGAGAGAGAGAGAGAGAGAGAAGGAGAGAGAGAGAGAGAGAGAGAGAGAGAGAGAGAGAGAGAGAGAGAGAGAGAGAAAAGATGGATGTGTTTTACATGTTGATTAGGCCAGTTTCAAAGTCTCTTTCCGTGTCTTTTATTTAGGGTTGCTGGCAAACATGAACTTGCAAGGAATCATGCAAAGAACAGTAACATGAAAATGCAAATTTGCTCTTTGTGTCATATGATTTTTTTTTTTACCTGACGTGTCGCGATATAAGTGATCAGGGACATCAATCATTACTGTAGGTTTGTGCGTGCCTGCAGGTTGTGCGATGACTCACAGATTTCATCAGCTGTTTTACATTCTCAGACAGTTATCGGTTTAGACTATCTGTCCTGTGCAATGTGTTCGTCTTCGTCTCTGCGACCTGCAAAATAGATGATAACGGTAGGTTTGCACATGTTTGCACTGTCCGCAGCGAGTCACAAGTTTCGAATAACTGTGCGACGTAAAGTGATCAGTTCAGAGCATCTTCATCTCTTTATTTGGGTAGAGGACATCCTTAAAATCATTTGCAACGAGTGGAAGTAGATTCTCGCCTCATGCAACACGCCGCGGTTGGTCACTTATTTTCCTTGACACTTTATTCCTTTTTTTCCTTGTCAATAGCAGAGGACATTAAGAGGATTGCAGAATGCATGACGTAACTGGACCCTCCCTCGAAGGCTCTTTGAGAACGGCGTGACCTGCAACAGATGTCCAGATGTCAGAGTCTCTTCCTTTTCGATGATGTCCGAGTGTCTGAATGCTTGTGGAGATATTCTGTAAATTTGCTTTCGGTGTATGATTACGTGATAAACTCATGGTGTCTTATCTTTGATGCTGAAGTCTAAGTTATTGAAATTGCTTTCATGTTTTCTCACAGCAAATCCTTCGTCTTTCCTTCACCTTTGACCCATTACGATACGGCACCCTCTAAGGTCCTCTGACTACTCCTCCTCCTCTTACTCTTCCTATTCTTCCTTGTTCATCCCTTCTTCCCACTCATCTCCTCTTCCTGCTCTTCCGTACTATCACTCCTTCACCTACATCCTCCCCTACATTCCTACTCATTAATCCTACCTCCTCTCTCTACTCCTCTACTCTCCCTCCTCCTTCTACACCTCTACTCTTCCACCTCCTCCTCCTCCTCCTTCTACACCTCTACTCTTCCACCTCCTCCTCCTCCTCCTCCTCCTTCTACACCTCTACTCTTCCACCTCCTCCTCCTCCTCCTTCTACACCTCTACTCTTCCACCTCCACCTCCTCCTCCTCCTTCTACACCTCTACTGCCCCTCCTCCCCCCTTCCTTCCCCCCCTCCCTACCGTCCTCTCGCGGGAGGGAGAGGGGGGTGGGGGGTGGGGGGTTCTGAGCTCCACAATCCTCCCAGGGGCTTCCTGATCCATAATTGAACGGACACACAATCTTCTTGGACCGAGACGTAATCAGTCCCAGCTCGCAGGAACGTCTTTGTGATGGCGAGGGATCCATTGTTCCTTCCTCGGTCATGTGGTGGATGGGGGAGGGGGAAGGGGGAAGGGGGAAGGGGGAGGGGGAGAGGGATAGAGGGAAGGAACGGGGAAAGAAAGGGATGGATAGAAAGGATGAGGTGGAGTGGTGATGGGAGGGGGTGGGGGTGGGAAGGGGAGTTGGGGATGGGAAGGGAGGGGAGGGTGGGGAGGGACAGTTGGAGAAGGTGGTGATGGTGGTGGAGAGGAAGGGATGATGGGGTAAGGGGTAGAGACAGGGGCAAGGTCGGGAGGGGATGGTGGATTTTGTTGTAGTAATCGGATTTATGATTCAAGAGGGTAGCTTTATCAGTATTGAAGCTGTGTTTGATACATTGAAATCATTCTTTTCATGGTCTCTTTCTACATTTCTCGATCCTGCTCTCTCTCTCTATCTATCTGTCTATCTCTATCTCTCTCTCTTTCTCTTTCTTTCTATGTATCAATTTACCTGTCTGTCTAACAATCTTTCTGTCTGTCCACACCCACACCCACACCCACACACACACATATATATATCTTTATCTATTCATTTTTTATATATATACATACATACGTACACACATCTATCTATCTATCTCTAATTATATATATATATATATATATATATATATATATATATATATGTATATATATATATATATATATATGTATATATATATATATATATATATATATATATATATATATATATATATGCATATATATATATATATATATATATATATATATATATACATATATATATATATATATATATATATATATATATATATATATATATATATATATATATATATATATATATATATATATATATATATATATATATATATATATATATATAATATATATATATATATATATATATATATATATATATATATATATATATATATATATATATATATATATATATATGTCTTACAGATGATAACTTCCATGAGTGAACTACGAAAAGTACCGGGATATTTTGAAAGAGATGTTCGGGAAAGATAACTTTGTCAAACAAACTGATAGTTCAGGAGCTTCTAAAAGTTAAAGACGTCCTTGTGGATAATGAGACTGGCACCTGACGCAAAGCTTTCAACATTCTTACTTGGAATTGAAGAGCTAAAAAGGAAAACTTGAAAAGAGGGGTGAGAGAAGACGGGTGTTTTTTAGAGAGAGCTCCCTCCTTCACGAACTTCGAGAAATGGCCCATGGCGTAGAACATCGGGTTCTTGTAAAACTCGTCTGCTTCCTATACGAGAGAGAGAGAGAGAGGAATGGAGGTGAGAAGAGATGAAGAAAGAGTGAGGAGAGGACGAGAGATGTGGAGAGGAATAGAGGAAGGAAAGGAGAGAGATGAAGAGAGGGGAGGAGAAGGATAGAAGAAAAGTAAGGGAGGAGAGGAAGAGAAACGAAGAGAGGGTAGTATGAGAGAAAGGGAGATGAGGTAAGGAAGAGAGGAAAGAAAGGAAATTGACGAAGAGAAGGAGAATGAGAGAAAAAGATAGGAGGAGAAGAAAAAAGGGAAGCAAGATAGAATATAGAAGAGAGGAAAAGAGAGGGAGAAAGAGAGAAGTGGAAATAGATCTCTAAATTGAAGGGAGGTGATCAGTCGCCTTCATTCCCATACGCGCGCCATCGTCCAGAGGAAAATACAGAAGATGATCATTCCCCTTTCGCCCAAAAGCGGTATCCGAAAACGAGAAAAAAATTAATCTTCGTTAACTAAATTAAGAAGTTTCAGACGCGTTGTTCTCAATAGATAGAATTTCTACCAATAAGAAAGAAAGAAAAAACAACAACGATTTAATGAAGACAGGACAAAGAAAAAAACGAACTGAAATACGGACGAGACACCTAACAAGATTAATCAATTAAGAAAAAAAAAAGGAAAAAGAGAGAGAGAGAGAAAAAAAAACACCAAATGACACCTCGAAAGCACGGAAAGGTCACGCTCATCATCAGGTCAAAGTACGTGTAAAATGTGATCCCTTTTCGTGCCCTGAGGATGGAGAAGGTCAGGGGTTAATCAATAAGACTGCCATGACGCGGGGTATTGGCATTTCTTCAATTAATTACTGGATGGAATATGGGAGCTATGGAGAGTAAAGGGGGAGGGAGGAGGAGGGGGAGGGGGGAAAGAGAAAAGGGAGGATAAAAGGAGAGAGGAAGGCAAAAGGAAATGAGAAAGGAAGGATTAAAACGGAGGAGATAGAACGGGAAAGGAGAACGAGAAAATAAAAGCAGAGAGGAAAGGAAAAGAAAAAGCCAATGTGAGAATATGGGCAGAGAAGAAGGGAAAGGAAAGGGGAATGAAAGAGAACGGGGAATGGGAGAATAAAAGCAGACAGAAAGGGAAGGGAGAATTAGAAAATGACATAAAGGCAAGAGAGAGAAAGAACGAAAAAGTGGACAGGCCAGGGAGGAAGGAAGGGGAAAGGGGGAAGCGAGAATTAAAAGAGGTTTAGGACGAGAGATTACATGCGAAAAGAGGGAGAGAAGAGAAAGGAATAAGAGGGAGAATGCAAAAATAAACAAATAGGAGAGTGGAAAGAAAGGGAGAGGACAGAAAAGGAGAATGAAAAAACTAAAAGACAAAGAGGAAAGAGGAGAGAAAGGGAGAGGTAGACAAAGAATGAAAAAAAAGACAAGGAAGGAATGAAGCGGAAAGAAAAAAAAGGAATGGAAGCAAAGAAGATGGAAAGGGTGAAGAGAGGGAACGGAAGAAAAGAGGAGAAAGGGTAATTAGAGGGACTGGGAAGAGAGATAAAGGAAGGGAAAAGAAAATGGTCAAAAGCAGAGGACGAGGTGTATGGAAGGTGCCAAGGAAAAAAAATTGAGACAGGAAAGTGAAGGTTAACTGCTTCAGTTAATGATCAGTGCACTGATCTTTCTCTCTATCTATCTCACTATCTATTTGTCTATTTATCTGTATGTCTCTCATTCACCCTCTCTATCTTCTCTCTCTCTTTTCTCTATTTATATATTTGTTTCTCATTCACCTACCCACCCCTACCCTCTCTTTCTCTCTCTCTCTCTCTCTCTCTCTCCCCTTCACCTTCTCTTTATCTGTTCCTTCATATCGCTCTCAACCTGTTCATCCCTTTTCTCTTATACTTACTTTATTTTTCTTTTCGTTTCTCTTTTTTCTTAAGTCTAATAAGATTGACTATTTATCCCTTGTTTAATGATGAGTCTATAAGTATTTTTAAAGCTTTCCTTTAACTTCTTTTCTTGTTATTTCTCCCTCGCTTAATGAGATTCACCCCATCAATGGGAGAGTAAACATGTAGCAATCAAGATGAAATTCAAAATGCGTTAACGTTTTTTCATACCAACAGTAGCCCGAAAACAACAGGATAAAAACAAACAAACTCATCATTGTTGATTAAATTGGTACCTGAAGGAGTGTTTACTCTTACGTGAGTGTCAGCCTCCTCATTAAGAATGGACTTGCAGAGTTGCAATTGTTTTAAGAAGGTGAAAGAAATTACC
>BOPN01002862.1:137414-142414 GCA_017312705.2 Penaeus japonicus | reverse complement strand
ATAATATCAACTATACACCTTTGTAATAATAATAATGATGATGATACCGAATAAACAAATAATAATAATAATAACAATAGTCTGACAGAAAAATAACTTTATAGATAAAGATAAAAGAATAAAAGGATAATATTAACCGAACTGATAAGGGCGCTGTTGGGTATTTCAATACATTCCTAGCTTCAGGAATTGAATGTCCTTTTATCATCTCCTGTGCTTTCGAGATGGGATGCTGAGGCGGAGAGTCATTAAGTAGAGTGTTGGCATATATTAAAAGCAAAGAACAGAGACGCCAGGGAGATCCTTGAGTGAACGAAGGAGATGGGGAGAAATCGTTATGAACAGAGAGAGAGAATGAGATGATTGGTGGAGAGAGGGAGAGGGAGGGAGAGAGAGAGAGAGAGAGAGAGAGAGAGAGAGAGAGAGAGAGAGAGAGAGAGAGAGAGAGAGAGAGAGAGAGAGAGAGAGAGGGAGGGAGGGAGAGAGAGTGAGTGAAAGAAAGAGAAAGAGAGGGACTGGATGGGAGAAGAGAAAAAAAGAAACTGAAAAAAAAGAAATTGAAACAAACAAACAAAAAATAAACAAAAGAACAAAGGGCCCAATAAATGAAAAGGTGAAAAGGAACGTAATGCAGTGTGAGGATCGGGAAGCGACTGAAATCTGGCTGTTAAACGGATTTGGAGGAAAAAAAAGGGAAAAATCTGAATTGCAGGACACTGAAGGACTGAAAGGATGAAAGACAGACTCGGAAGCGGGGAGGGTGAGAAAAAGTGATCAAAGGACCTCTGTGATCTACAGTAGAAGTGGTAGGGTGAAATAGGGTGAATAGAGTGAGAGTGGTATTGGTAATGACAAGAGCTCACTATTGGAATTGTTTACATTTAAATACCTTGACATTACCACACTCTAAAACGAAAGCAAACGGTGTACCAGAACACAACACCTTTTTGTAATGAAACAATTTTTCGGATGAAATCATGCATGCCTGTATATCAACACCATGGAGAAAAGTGTTATTTTCGTCTTATTCAGTTAATATTATATTCGAATCACGTGCAGATTAGAAGAATTAGCATAATACAAACAAATTAATTAATAGCAATAAGAATATCAGAAGAGAGAGAGAGAGAGAGAGAGAGAGAGAGAGAGAGAGAGAGAGAGAGCAATGAACCGCAAAAAGCACGACCGGTGTGACCCCTGAAGGCACGTGTCATCAATAACCAAGGTGTATTTTTATACAAGCGCGAAAAGAAGACTATTGAACCAGCTTTACGTAAGCCGATGACGTCACCAGTCAGCAGTGCTCATTACCTCCCCCACAAGTCAACTTCAAGGTTAGTCGCCCCTTTTTTTAAAGTTTTGCTTCGAGTGCTTTGGTTCGCTTCAGCCCTGGTTCTGTTGGTGGTTCGATAATGGTTAGCTGTTTCCGTTATTCTCCTTGTAATGGTTTCGATTAATTGAAATGAGATTCTGAATCCCTATAATGGATTTTTTTAATGTCTTCTACCGTATATTACCTAATTGCGGGAAAACTGAGTTAAGATGTGTTAAAGAAATTGTATATGGATGGCATGACCCATCGTGTGACATCGCATGATCTCTAAACTAAATAAGATTTTAATTTAAAATATAAATAAGTATTTCTCGGTAAGGTTTATTTGGGTTTATTGTTCTAGAATCATCTCTTCTTTACCTAAATGATAGTTTGGTTCTGTATCATACAGCAACAATATAAAACCATCAGAATGTAGACTTAAAAAAAAGTACGGAAAATACATTGGTTTCCCATAAAAAAGTGGTATGTGATCAAAGAAAATGGGAAAGGGGAGAAGGCTGAACTCTCGTAATCTTGCGATGGACCCAATTTATCACCACTGAGCCCCGGCCAGGTAGTCCTCAATTACCGATTAGCTTCATCCTGCCAAAATTACTCCCCTGGGAGCGGACAGACTGGGAGGGAGGAGTGGGGAGTGGAGAATGGGGAGTGAAGAGAGGAAGGAGGGGAGAGGAATTGGTCGGGCCGGGGAAAGGAAGAGAGGAATGAAAAGTATGGACTTGGTAATGGATATTGCACCAGACTGGAAATGTTTATAGGGAAGGCGCATACGCCGGGATTATTAGGGAAGGAGAGGATGTCGAAGTGTATAGAATCCATGCCAGGGATCTCGAGAAGTTATGCAGAAAGGAATCTCTGGAATGAAGTTAGAGAAAACAAATGAGAAACGACAGCCTAAAGAAAACGGGTTATTTCTATCCCTGCAATTCCAGACCCCGAAATCAAGCAACCTTTTATTTTGATGGAGTGTAACAAAAGCGTCCTCAAGACAAGCCAGGGGTCGCTCGACTCAATGACTATTTAAGTGCCCATTTAAAACGTATTTTCAGCTATCCCATTATTTCATAGGAAGTTTTATGTAGACTAATAACTTCACCTCAAGCATAATTTGGTAGTGTGCGTGTGTTAATTGTAACTTGTAGATTCAACTGTTTATGAATTGATTATTTTACGGTCTCTTTCTGTCACGCTAAACACAGAAGAGGGAAATCCCATGGCAGAGAAATAAATGCATTGCTTTGCTTTGCAAATAAAAATAAACGGAAAACTGTGTTTAATACATGAAGGGTCCAGTTAGACGGGTTGATGGATCCAATCATTCAAACCCTTATTGATATTCACTAGCCCTGGCCATGATGTTTCCGGAAAAACGAAAAAAATGAAATGGATATTTTCATTTCCGTGAGTTATCCATTAGAAGTTTTCGTTGAAACTGAAAATGCTTTGATAAAAATCGATGCAATCAACGGCTATGACTTTAACCAATCACGTGGAGGATACATCCAATCTAACCAATTAGGAAACGGCACATATGCTGATTTGTGAACTGGGAAACTTCAAAATATGCATTTCGACCAATGAGAACGGTTGGTACAAAGAAGCGAGCCAATCACAGCCATCGTAACACATTACTCACCTTCTTTACATACGAGAATGGAAATCAGACCACCTAAATTTGAGGGACAGAAGCCAGTGATTTTCGGATTCCAATCTCCCCAATCACCGCTTGAATATGAATACGTTCGCCAATCACCGTTTGAATATGAACAAGTCAACCAATAATGGGGACTCAAGGGAACTGGTCGGTCATCTGCGCTTCCAATCTAGCCAATTAGGAGCGTGGGATCGTCCCAGGCAACCAATCAAAGGAAAGCACGTCTTGTTTTGTGTCGGTTCCGTTACTCTGTATTACGCTGTTCTTCAAACCATTAATGAATGTGTGTGTACAATTTGGAATGAGTAGAATTGATCTTTTATCACGACATTGTTATGAACTAATAGCACCGTATGGTGACTTATTCTATTAAATATATTACTGTGTTTAATCGTGAAATAACAATTCTCTCTCTCTCTCTCTCTCTCTCTCTCTCTCTCTCTCTCTCTCTCTCTCTCTCTCTCTCTCTCTCTTCCTCTCTCTCTCTCTCTCTCTCTCTCTCTCGTACAATAGTGACAGGTACGGCGTCACTCTCATAAACTGCCATTTAGGAGTTTTAATCTCATTTTAATCATGAGCTTTCGAAAAGTTACGTTTTTCCTACATCCATTTCGGCATAATCCATTCTCTTTAGAGCATCCAATTTACGAGATCTATTCTCTTTCCCAAATTTCATTTTGACAGTCCAATCGCCTTTCTAAATCCAGGTTAAACAGACGCAATTTTTTTCGGGTCCGGAACACTAACTGAAGTTCATTCATAAATAATTTACATCCGATTTAGCTTATTCAACTCACTTTTCTGATTCTATTCCTTAATAATACGCTCGCCCGGAGAAATGTTATCATTTCGAATTATGTGGAGTTTACAAAGTGTTCTTAAAAGCAAAGAAAATACGGCAATTTATAATTCTTTGGGCATATGAAAAGCGTTTTGCTTAACGATATATATTTTTTTCTGGCTTCTTTAAGATTTTTCTAATAAATACACCGACGTGGGCAAAGTAATCTTAAATCTGTAATATATTTGGCTAACAGACTGAAATAATTCAAACACTTAATTCAGTACAGGGCAGTGACATTTCATGTGACTTACATATTTAAAACCTGCGTGATTGGTCGATCAAATGAACCGCCAAACCTTTTTTGAAAATTGATCGTAGAAAAGATTCGGTATTTTGCTCACTTTTCACTAATCTTAATCGGTGTTCTATCTTCCGTACAATATCATCAAATGTGTAATCGTTTCGAAATGTGTCCGTCGACTTTGTATGTGTGTATATCTTTATTTCTCTATCTATTACGTGCACATGTACATGCTATATAGATGATTTTCTCTCTCTCAATCTCTCTCTCTCTCTCTCTTTCTCTCTCTCTCTCCATTCGGACATAGGGTTAGGTAGTATGTAAATGTATACAGTATGTATATATGAATATATATACATATATATATATATATATATATATATATATATATATATATATATATATATGATATATATATATATATATATATATATATATCTCTCTCTCTCTCTCTCTCTCTCTCTCTCTCTCTCTCTATATATATATATATATATATATATATATATATATATATATATATATATATATATATATACGTATGTATGTATGTGTGTGTACATATGTATATATATAATGGAAATTTATACATATCTAAATATGATTTAGAATATAACGACTTATTGACACAGGCGTATCAGTCAATTAGGCTGTGATCGGTGAAATTCAAAAGGTAATTAGCAAAAGTGTTCAGTGGACAAGCAGATAAAAAGTGACCTGATATAGATTTTTTCTACCCTTATGAGTACGTATAAATAAATCTGAAAATGCCTCAACTGCTCCCTCTGAGATGGCATTCGTGATATAAAACGTCATCGGAAATTCCTCTCTCAGTCAAATTAATTTCACATAAGCCATTTTCTCCGGAGATCTAATGCATAAAATTGCTCTGCTGCCTTGGCTGGAGCTAATGGTGAGCTAACAGTTC
>BOPN01002862.1:117500-122500 GCA_017312705.2 Penaeus japonicus | reverse complement strand
TTTTTAATAGGATAAGAACATTCGTGTGATGAACTACTACATGTGTGTATATATGTGTGTATATATATATATATATATATATATATATATATATATATATATATATATATACATATATATACATATATACACACACACATGTATGTATATATATATATATATATATATATATATATATATATATATATATATATATATATATACATATATATATGTACGTATATGTGTTTGTGTGTGTGTGTGTATGTATATAGATGGTACAGCGATCATCAAAATACACGCAGAAACCAATCAAATACCAATAAAAAGGGTGTTATGCAGGGCGACACCATCTCACCGAAGCTGTTTACAGCTTACTTGGAGGAAGTATTCAAGAAGTTAGATTGGAAGGAGAAAGGGATTAAAATAGGGAATGAGCCCTTAAGCAATTTATGATTTGCAGATGACATTGTTCTTTTCGGCGAGTCAGCAGATGAACTACAGCAATTACTAAGCGTGAAGATCGGCCTTAAAATGAACATGAAAAACCTTAAAGTCATGTTCAACAGTCGAACCCAAGTTAAGCAAATACAAATACAGGGCGAGGTACTAGAAGCAGTGAACGAGTATATATACCTAGGGCAACTCATCCAGTCGAGTACATCCTGCCAAGCCGAGATAAAACGGCGAATCAGGCTGGGTTGTAGTGCCTTCGGTACACATGGTAATATATTACGAGGTCGTCTGCCACTATGTCTATAAAGAAAGATTTTTGACCAATGTGTCCTCCCCGTTGGTCAGAAACATGGACTATGACCAAGGCACTCGAGAGGAAATTAGTAAGTGCTCAAAGCAGAATAGAAAGGCTTATGCTAGGAGTTAGCTTAGGAGACAAGAAAAGAGTCACATGGATCAGGCAACAAACAAAAGTAGAGGATATACTCAAGAGCATTAAGAAGAAAAAGTGGCAGTGGGCTGGACATATATATCGGAGACAGGACAACAGGTGGATAAAGAATGGGAAATACATGACACAATGAGACCAAGGGCAAGACCAATGACTAGATGGCGGGATGAAATAGCGAATTTCGCAGGATTAATTTGGAGTCAGAGGACACAAGACCGGAATGACTGGAAAAGATTGAGAGAGGCCTACGTCCTGCAGTGGAATGATACAGGCTGATGATGATGATGATTATATATATATATATATATATATATATATATATATATGTGTGTGTGTGTGTGTGTGTATGTCTGTGTGTGTGTGTGTGTGTGTACACACACACACACACATGTATATATATATATATATATATATATATATATATATATATATATATATATATATATATATATATATATATGTATACATACATACATACACACACACACACACACACACACACAAATATATATATATATATATATATATATATATATATATATATATATATATATATATATATATATGTATATACACACACACACACACACACACACACATATATATATATATATATATATATATATATATATATATATATATATATATATATATATAAGTAGCAATAAACAGTGTGGACGTGCTGAACTGTTGCTCTGAAAAACTCCTTAATTTCTCATCCTCGCCTGCCAGGAGGATGGGGGGAAATGAACAGAGATTAGTGAAGTGTACAAAGCACTCAATGATCTAGAAAATAATAGGAAAGACAAAATAGAAAATATATTAGAACAAAAAACAAACGAAAGGAAAAGAAGTGGCATCAAGGGGAGAGGGGAGGTCAAAACGCTAGGTCAGCGGTTCAGCGTGGCCCAGCTGCTTCCAAGGTGACCTTGACCAGACTTAAATAATTCTAAGGGTTTAAACACTACATGTTTAAACCCAGGAAAACAAAAACTCTAAAAACCGAAAATGTTTACCCAACAATGAAACAAAACAATTTATATGCCAAACCTGTGATAGAAAAAAATGCCACAAATGCGAAAATACTTACTTGAAAAACAGGAAAGAAATTATAGGTAACATTGATGCTTAACTAACAGGCATCAATAATGAACTAAAAATAGATAATCAAGAAAATATACAGAAACTCTTCAGCTGGTGCAAAGACGTCAATACTAAAAGTAATTCTAGTCTTGAAACTGAACTGGAAAAAAATCAAAGTTGTGACGATATATCAGAAGCCAGTTTTTTTCTTAAAGAACTAATTAGAATTGAGAAAAATAGGGACGCAATGGCAGAAAATGTATATGCACCTGTATCAGACAATCTGGAAAAAGAGGAAATGAGCCATATCGGTAACCAAAAATTCAACACACCCAAAAAGTGTGAAGGGGCATGCCCACTAGAAAACAAGAATTAAAGGACTTCAAGATTCAATGTTTGAGGGAGATACAAATATTAAGAGATGAAGTTAATGAAGTAAAACAAGAACAAAAAGAAAAAACTAAATAAAAAAAGGTAACAGGCTGCTGAATTGGAAACAGAAAAGGCTGTACAAGACACTAAAAATGTAAAAGTAAAGCCAAAGAAGAAACAAGAAAATCCAAAAGGTGAGCCAAGTAAAGTAAATCAGGAAGAAGAAAAAAATCTGTTTTCTGAAATAGTAAGGCAAAAATCGGATAAACAGGCCAAGAATATTCTAGACAATGATATTTCAGACACTGAACAACCAAAAAAAGATGAGGCTGACTGGAAGGTTGTAGGTGACAAAAAGAAGCAACCAAAACCAAAAACAACCTACAAAAGAAAAGTCAGAGAAGAAAAATGAAGATACATTCAGAGCAAATAGGCTCTTTATATACAATCTAGAAGAAAAAGAAGAAAATGATCCTGAAATCAGGAAAACAAATGATATGAAAATGATTAATGATATCATAACAAAATTGAACTTCAATGAAATTATCAAAGTTGAGAGTGCTTTTAGAGCACTTTGAGACCAAGGCCAATTAAGGTCAAATTAGAAAATGAAAAATAGAAATGGAAACTGACTGGAAAGAATATGAAACTAAAGGAAACTGACGAATATAAAGATGCATGGATATCACCAGAATTGAGCTATGAAAAAAGGCAAAGTAAAAAAACATTGATAAATAAACTAAGAGAAAACAGAGAAAAAGACGGAGCAGGAAAACACTGGTATATCAGCAGCAATAGACAAGGACATTCAGTCCTGCGATGCATACCTATTCGAACAAAGACAGGTGATGAAACGCCCACCGCTATACCGGGGAAAGGTCCAGCTCCCCCCCCCAAAAAAAAAAAAAATAGGGGGAAACGTCATCAACTATTTAACAACAATAGGTAATGTAGATACGGAAATAAATGATTTATTTGAGACTCTCATATTGCTAAATATACAGGGATTATATCCAAAAAGTAACCAGACAAAACCTACATATCTAGAGGACATGGCAAAGATCAACAATTATTCAATGATAGTTCTTACAGAAACTCATCTGAATGAAGACATAAAAAATGAAGAAATTAAAATTAATAACTATGAGCTAATAAGGAAAATTAAACAAAAGAGAATCAGAGGAGGAGTAGCTCTTTATATCAGGAAAGAATTAACAACTAGAATGGATACTGTAATAGAATACTCTAATAATACAGTAGAAATACTAGGGGTATTGGCAAAAGATACAAAAGAGCTATACATTATTTTATACAGACCTCCTGGAACAACAGAAACATCTTTCAATGAATCACTAGGCATTATTAGTAATTACATTGTCAATACAAGGGAAATTGAAACTATTATTATACTTTGCGATTCTATTTTCCCCTTTATCGATTGGGAAACAAAGAAAATAAAGATAGGAGCAAATGCCACTAAAGATGAAAAATAACAAGCGAGTAAGCTTTTAGATTTTGAAGAAAATTTTTATCTTAACCAAATCATCAATATTCCAACTAGGGAAGAAAATATACTGGACCTTGTTTTTAATAGTATAGGGGAAGATATACACAACATATGATCAACTTATACAGCCCAATCAGACCACAAAATAATTGGAATCACAATGTATAAGTTAAATAATCAGAAAAGTAGTGAAAACAAATAGCCGAAGCAGAAAAGAGTCTCAGATCCTTAAACTTTAGCCATAATCAAATAGATTGGAAAATCTTAAATGCAACACTAGAAAAGTCACTGAAAGATATTGACGTCCTCTTAACACCAAATGATATACTAGAGAAGCTTTATAATGCATGTAAAGATGTTTGTAGAATGTTTGTGCCCCCCAAAAACAACAGAAACAAGAATATTATACCAAGAGATCGAAGGATCATGTTAAGAAACAAGAAAAATAAGGTTAACAAATTGAAAAAAAAAAAAACAAACATATCAGATCAAGAGAGGAAGGATCAAAGCAGATATAAGGCTATTAGAAGATAAATTAAAACTGTCTATAAATAACCAAAAAGCAGCTGAAGAAAAAAAGAGGTGTGGAAGCTATAAAACAGAATGCAAAATATTTTTTTCTCTTATGCAAACAACAGGTTAAAGAGGAGAACAGAAATTGGGCCTCTTGAGAATAATGGTGCATTGGTAACTGATTCAAAGGAAATGACTGAATTACTCAAATTGCAATATGAAGAAGTCTGTAGTGTTCCAAGAATAGAAAAAATTAATATCAGACCCACAACATTTTAGTATTATTAGTAACGAAGATGAATGTCTCACTGACTTCATATTCAATGAAAAAAATATTCTTGAAGCAGTAAGAGAAATCTCAACAAACTCAACAGCTGGGCCAGATGAAAACCCAGCAATCTTTTTAAAAAACTGCAAAGAAACCATAGCAAAGCCACTGGTAACTTTGTGGAGGAAATCTTTGGACATGGGGTTTATCCCCACCTTACTGAAAGAGGGTACTATAATTCCAATATATTAAGGTGGTAACAAAGGTTGGGCCAAAAATTATAGACCAGTAGCACTAACATCTCATATAATTAAAATATTTGAAAGGGTAGTGAGGAAAAAAATTGTTCAGTTTTTAGAAGAAGAAAACAT
>BOPN01002862.1:97500-102500 GCA_017312705.2 Penaeus japonicus | reverse complement strand
TAGAGTAAGAAAGAGAGACAGACAGAGAAAAACATCAAGAAAGAGCGAGAGAGAAAGAGAGATAGACAGAGAAAAACACCAAGAAAGAGCGAGAGAGAAAGAGAGCAAGAAAGAGCGAGAGAGAAAAGAGAGAGAGAGAGAGAGAGAGCAAGAGATAGAAAAAGAGAGAGAGAAAGAAAGAGAAAGCAAGAGCAAGAGGGAAAGAGAGTGAGAGAGAGAGAATCCAATGGCAGTAAGTTTTACACGTTCTCCAAACCCCTTTTCCAATATACCACCAATACCCTTTGAACACAATGGCCATAAATTCTTCTTCATCGCTGTATCTGTCTTAGCAGAGCCATTTCATCTTGTGCTTCACACAGGAATGCTTTAGCGCCATTTTTATGCTCCTCGTCGCCTTCTCTTCCCCTCTTGCTCCCCTCACCCCCACTCGACCGGAAAAAGAGGGAAGGGAAGGAGATAGAGAGAGGGGGGGGGGATGGTGTGTGTGGGGGGGGATGGGGGGTGAGGGGGGGGGGGGGGGGGGTGGAGGGTGGATGGGCGGGTGGGGGGTGGAGGGGGGGGTGAGGAGGGGGATGGGTGGACGAGAGTGGGGTAGGGAGTGAGAGTAAGAGGGGGAAAGGGGGAGGAGGGCAAGAGAAATAGAGAGAGTGGTCAGAGAAGGGGAGATAGGAAGGGGGGCAGAGGAAAGAGGAAATGAAGATGATGGAAATAGAAGATTGAGAGAACAATAGAGAGGGAGAGAGATAGAGAGAGAAAGAGAGGGAGTGAGACAGGCAGAGAGATAACAGAAATGACTGATAGATAGATACGTAGATAGATAGATCGATAGAGAGAGAGAGAGAGTTAAAGAAAGAGAAAGAAAGAGAGTTAAAGAAAGAGAGAGAGAGAGAGAGAGAGAGAGAGAGAGAGAGAGAGAGAGAGAGAAAGAAAGAGCAAGAGAGAGAGAGAGAGAATCACGGGAGAAAGAGAGAAAGAAGTCGAAGGGAAATCAAAGCCTCTTTTTTATGACTTCGAAATCGTTTCTTCGGTCGAAAGTCTCAGATTGCACCTTCTTAAAGTCTTTCTCTCCTATTCTTGTGTGTTACAGCTTCACTTCCACGGGGTGCAAGCAGATTGAGGGAGCCTTCTTTTGTACTTGTGTGAATGTATAGAGATGTTGAGGGACAGAAAGATTTTTTTTTAGACGGACGGCTGATATCTCATATGCTCTTTCTCTCTTTTTTTACATTCTTTCTCTCTCTTTCTTTCTCTCTTTCTTACATTCTCTCTCTCTTTCTCTTTCTATCTGTCTATCTCTCTCTCTCTCTCTCTCTCTCTCTCTCTCTCTCTCTCTCTCTCTCTCCATCTCTCTCTCTCTTCCTACCGTCCTTCTTAAAGAATGGATCAGACCTCTTTCCCTCCCTTCCTTCCCTTCCCTTCCTTTCTCGTTCTCTTTCTCTCTTCCTTAACAAATTCGCTATTGGATACCCCTCCCCCCTTCCCTTTATTTTATTTATTCCTCTCTCCTTTTCCTTTTTTTCTGTCTATCTCTCTTTCGCAAAGGCGTAAAGACATTTTTTTTTTTTTTTTCCTTCCCCTTCTTTATATCCTTTTTCCTCTCTCTCATCTCTCTCTCTCTCTCTCTCTCTCTCTCTCTCTCTCTCTCTCTCTCTCTCTCTCTCTCTCTCTCTCTCTCTCTCTCTCTCTCTCTCTCTCTCTCTCTCTCTCTCCTTCCCTTTCTTTTTTCCCTTAGTCTTCATCTTTCCCTCTCCTCACCTTCCTTCTCTTTTCCCTTTCTCTCCTCCCCTTTTTCCCATCTCTCCCTTTCCTTTTCCTTCCTGACTTTCGCTTTTCTCTCCTTTCCTTCTTCCTTCTCCTCTCCTTTCCTCTTATTCGTTCCCTCGAATTCTCTCTTTCCCTTCCCAAACATGCTTTCTAGCACCGTAAAGTTTCCTCTCTTTACTGTCTTCCCATCCTTCTTTTCCCTCTCTTTCCTCCTTTCCTCTCCTCTTGTTTTCATCCCTCTCTCCTCTTTTCCCATTTCGCTCTCTATTCTCATCTCTCTTTTCTCTTTTCTTCCTTCTCTTCCATCCCTCCCTTTTCCCGTTTTCTTATCTTCTCTCTCATTTTCCCCATTCTTCCCCTTTCTCCTCTTCTTTTCCCCCCTCCCCCCTTTCCCTTTCTCATCCC
This sequence comes from Penaeus japonicus, assembly GCA_017312705.2. Classification (NCBI taxonomy): domain Eukaryota; kingdom Metazoa; phylum Arthropoda; class Malacostraca; order Decapoda; family Penaeidae; genus Penaeus; species Penaeus japonicus. The sequence goes on along the minus strand of BOPN01002862.1, from coordinate 100,328 downwards.
TCCCTCTTTCTTCCCCCCTTCTCTTTCCATCCCTCGCCTTTCCCCCTTCTCATCCCTCTTTCTCTCCTCCTATTCTCACCCCTCTCTCCCATTTCCCCCTTTCTCTTTCCCCTCCCTTCCCTTTCCTCCATTCTCTTTCCCCTCCCTCCCCTTTCCCTCTCTCCTCTCCCTTCCCTTTCCCTCTTTCCGTTCCCACTCTCCCTTGCTCTTTCCCCTCCCTCCCCTATCCCCCCATTCTCTTTCCCCTCTCTCCCCTTCCTCTTTCCCCTCCCTCCCCTTTCCCCCCCATTCTCTTTCCCACTCTCCCTTTCTCTTTCCCCCTCCCTCCCATTCATTCCCACTCTTCCTTTCTCTTTTCCCTCCCCTCCCTTCTTCCTTTCTCTTTTCCCTCCCTCCCTCTTTCCTCTCCTTCCCCTTTCCCTCTTTCCGTTCCCACTCTCCCTTTCCCTCTTTCCTCTCCTTCCCCTTCCCCTCTCTCCGTTCCCAAACGCGCCACTGTAGCGCCATGAAATTTCCCCTCAGTACCTCATCGAGTCCTCGGCGCCAACCTCACCGGCTCTCCTCGCAACCTCATCGAGCCACCTAGCAATTCTATTATCTCCGTCAATAACCCTATTTTCGCGGAGTTTCGCTCCTCTATCCATTTTTTTTTTTTTTTTTTTTTTTTTTTTGCTTTGATTTGCTTTTTTTTCTTTATTGTTTTTTTTTTTCTTTTTGGGTTGTTGTTGTTTTAGTGAGGATGTTATGTATTAAGTGTATATTTTGTTTGTTATTTTCATATGGTAGGTATTCTTCTGTCTATCCACTTATCCATCCATCAATTCTATTCTAACAATCTTTTATTCTTCTTTTTCTTCTTCTTTTTCTTCATCTCCACTTATATTCAAACTTTTGTTGAAACCCTCATTTTCTCTCTTTTTCCCAACTTTTAAACCTCCGCGGGGGGAAAAAAAGGTCTTTCTAAAATGTCTTCAACACCCCCAATATCTTTAGTCTCATGAATCAAAAAATTTTGCTCCTCACCAAATGTCTCTTTCCCGAGCGATCTTTTAAAGTTTCTTGCGTCATCAAATATTTTCTCCTTTTCAGACATTTCAAAGGTTTTCTCTCCTCTGCTGAGATATAACGCTTTGTCACCTTCATCACTGCGGTATTCACACATGCGCGTGTGAAAGGGTCTCTCTCTCTCTCTCTCTTTTCTCTTTCTCTTCTCTCTCTCTCTCTCTCTCTCTCTCTCTCTCTCTCTCTCTCTCTCTCTCTCTCTCTCTCTCTCTCTCTCTCTCTCTCTCTCTCTCACACACACACATACACACGCCCGCGCGCGCACACACACACGCGCACACATACACACACACTCACTTACACACACACACACACACACACATATATATATATAGATAGATAGATAGATAGATATAGATATATGAATATATATATCTATATATCTATATCTATCTATCTATCTCATTATCTCTCTCCATATGTGTGTGTGTGTGTGTGTGTGTGTGTGTGTGCGTGTGTGTGTGTGTGTAAATAAACACACACATCTAATTGGTCTTCAACTTTAGCTTCACTTTCATTGCTTTCGTGCTATTCATCATTCTTAATCTATTCATCTGCATATCTATTCTCTTTCGAAATCAATTGCTTTTTCTCTCCCTTTCTCTCTCCCTCTTCCTTTGTTCGTTAGAGAGCCATTTAGTAACATTATTCCATAACACTGTTTTCGATTCTGTCATTTAGCACCTTTCATCAATTAATTCCATTCTGTATTTCCTTTCGATCTCTTCATCTCTTCCTTTCTCTTCCTCATTTTATTTCTCATTGTCTACTTACGCACACATCTTAATCACCTTGATTCGTATTATTTGATCTATCTAATCTATTTCATTTTTTTCTGAACCACTAACTTCTCTTTACCAAGAAGCCTGTCCTATGTTATTTTTCTTTCCGTGGTAGTTCATGGGTGAAATGGTGTGGGGGGGGGGGGAGGTGATGAGGTCATAGGACTGCGAAGGGGATTGAAAGGACAAAGTAATGAAAGGTTATAGGACTAGAGGCGAGGTCATGGCACAAGGAGCGAGTTTTATTGAACAGGAATAGGAGTCATAGGAGAGGAGTGAGAGTCATGAGAGAAGGAGGGTGGGTCATAGGACAGGAGAAAAGAGGGGGTAGGAGGTGATCATAGGAAATAGAGGGCGGATACAGGACAGGGGGAAGGAGCCATAAAAAGTAAGTGAGGAAAGACGGTTATAGGACAGGCGAAAGGAGTATTTATAGGCCACGGTGGAGAAGTCCAGAAAGCAGTGCTGAAGGGGATTTTTGGGCCAAGGAGGAGGGGGGGGAGGTTATAGGACAGGAGAGACAGAGAGGGATCACGGGACAGAAGAGAGGAAAGGGAGTCATAGGACATGGGACACGGAGACACAAGTCACACGTAAGAGGATGGATAAAAAAAATATAACGAATGAAAGAGAAAAGAAAAACTGAATCAGGTAAGGTAGAGAGAAGAAGAGGGAAGAAGGTAGAGGGAGAGAAGGAGGAGAAAAGAGGAAAAGGAGAGAAGGAGGAGAATACAGGAAAGGGATAGAAGGTGGGGGATAGAAAAGAGGAAGAGAAGACGGAGAATACAGGAAAGGGAGAGAAAGAGGAGCAAAGAGAAAGTGGATAAAACAAATGGGAGTAGAGGGGAGGAAGAGCAGAGGAAGAAGAGGTGAGGAATAAAGGAGAAGAAAAGAAGACGGAGAATATAAGAAAAGGAGAGAGGAACAAAGATAGAGAAAAGGAGGAGAAACGAAAATAGCGAAGACGGAGAAGAGGAGGAGAAC
>BOPN01002862.1:57500-60000 GCA_017312705.2 Penaeus japonicus | reverse complement strand
GTGACGTCAGTGATTCCTAAATTCCCAAAAGGACATCACACCCAGATCTTCTTTTCAATCTATAATGTTACAGACAACTACGTCCGTAAGGTGACGTCACAACTAGACCCTCCAATTTTCAAAAAAAAAAATAAGACGTTATAGATTCCTAACCTAGTATAGTGACGTCACAAGCCCCCCCCCCTTTTTTGACTCAATTAAAAAAAAAAATTAAGACGTTACAAATTCCTACCCTAGTATAGTGACGTCACAACCCCCCCCCCTCTTTGCCTCAACTTAAAATAAAAATCTAAGACGTTATAGATTCCCACCCTAGTATAGTGACGTCACAACCCCCCCCCCCTCTTTGATTCAACTTTTTAAAAATCTAAGACGTTATAGATTCCTACCCTAGTATAGTGACGTCACAACCCCACCCCCCTCTTTGACTCAACTTAAAAAAAATCTAAGACGTTACAAATTCCTACCCTATGGCATCAACTATGGCATCAACTATGGCATCATAGAATCCAGCCTTCTGGCAGTGACATCACACCCCCTACATCCATCAATTACAACAACCAAATGAGATCAATATCAAATGGAAATTAATCTCTACTACCTGGCGTTAATAATAGGATATTTAGACGCACGAAATGTGTTGCCAAATTGGGTTGCCTCGATGTTATCATTAGCCTCGGTCACTGCGTGCAATTAAATGTCAAACTCAGGGTCGTCATCACTTTCACGTATTTGTGTAACTGCAGAGATGGATATGAGTAAGTTTGTATGTTTTTTTTGTTTTTCTTTTCATATTTTTTTTCCTTTTTCCGTCTGGCTTTGTATGTATGTACGTGTACGCTGCCACATAAACAAAGACACAGATACACACACATATGCTAACACATAAATGGGTAAAAATAAAAATAAATGAAAAAGATACATGTTTGTATATGCAAACAATTCTAAAGTATCCTTGAAATTAAAAAATGAATACCTTTTTATTTTGAAGCCAGTGAAAAGTAAAAAGCAGTGTTTGTAAACTTCAATATTGAAACGAGAAAGTTCATTAAACAGAATACCACTTAAGTTTATTCATTTTTATTCCCTTTTTATGATCATCTATAACGATGGCAGTTGGTAAGAATCAGCTACTACATTTATATAACAGTATATGTTTGGTACTTATAACCAAAGCCATTACATACATAAACTTGCTCTTTCTCTTTCTATCTTTATATTTACAGTTTATATATATGCTTTGAAAACTATGATGACTACACATATTTGACTGAGGAAATAAAAAATAATCAAAGGTAACAATGCTTGATATATAGACTACAGAAATATCAATGCCATCCGTCATACATTTTCGAAAAAGAAAGAAAATATTTCATCAAGATAAATCTAGAATGACCAGTGCCTTGTAATGCATCGAGAAAATCACAATACATCACAATGGATGGCTCTTCCAGATCCGTAGTTATCCCGACTGTTATGAGAAAAGGTATACAAGATCGACGCTGTTGCAGGAAGACTAACAAGTGCAGTTCTCCAGCCACTCACTCCTGCAAAGCCCGCGCCATCTTCAGATCTCGAACCATCACTGGATATTGCTTCTGATGATCCTTGGCGCGCCGGTGTGGGTTGAGGAAATCCCTCTTTCACCTCGGCCTCGGCTTCGGATTCCTCCCTGTTTCCAGTCGCGACCTAATCGAGGCTCTTGTTCCCCCCAAAAAAACAGATCTTGGGAATTTCAAGAGGTAGACTCCTGGCAGAAAAAAATATATACGTATACATTTTTTTTTTTTTTTTTTTTTTTTAAGGTGATAAACGGTATTGAAATCCTACTCGATTCCTCCGCCTTCGTGTCTGGAAATGTGTAAGAGCGGAAGGTGTCTGTGAAAAGGTAAGAGAGAAGCAATTTGGGACGAAGTGGGTAAGGGAGGAAGCGGAGGCAGGTCAGGTCAGGTCTCATGGACAGGGGTTGAAAACAGTCCAGCAGGTAGGAGATTGTAGGATCTACTGAAGTGACTCACAGCCACAGCGTAGTTCCCTGTGAATAAGAAGTGGTCTTAGGGTCGGGACACTGAGAGAAAATGTAGTAGATTTGCTCCTACGAAGAGAAATAGATGGAAATTTTCCTTTCTATGGAAATGTACAATCTTGTGAATCCACGGTATGTTACCCATTCCACAACCTGGTTTACTGCAATCTACGTGCGTTCTAGAACATTTCCCACACAGCAGTGCAGTGTGAAGTCCTCCATATACAAAAAAAAAGTCAAAGGTTAAAGAACGCTACTGTAAGCTTTTGAATTGACTATACGAAGAAGCTTTATAAAGCAGATTCCATATTTGTTGTTCTATCTCAATTTCTAAAGTCCACACTCAATATGGAGACAGTACATTTTCTATTCACCCTAAAACCTTGTTAGTCTCAAGATAATCATTTGCTCAATCAGCTTAGAGATGCATCAGGGAAAAGAAATTTACGGTTACGGATGGGGATTATCATAACC
>BOPN01002862.1:27500-35000 GCA_017312705.2 Penaeus japonicus | reverse complement strand
CTCTTCTTCCTTCTCTTCTTCTTTCTCTTCTTCCTTCTCTTCTTCTTTCTCTTCTTCTTTCTCTTCTTCCTTCTCTTCTTCTTTCTCTTCTTTCTCTTCTTCTTTTCTTCTTCCTTCTCTTCTTATTTCTCGTCTTCTTTCTCTTCTTCTTTCTCTTTTTCTTTCTCTTCTTCTTTCTATTCTTCTTTCTCTTCTTCTTTCTCTTCTTCCTTCTTTTCTTCTTTCTCTTTTTTCTTCTCTTCTTCTTTCTCCTCTTCTTTCTCTTCTTCTTTCTCTTCTTCTTTCTCTTCTTCCTTCTCTTCTTCATTCTCCCCTTCCTTTTCTTCTTCTTTCTCTTCTTCCTTCTCCTTTTCTTTCTTTTCTTCTTCCTTCTCTTCTTCTTTCTCTCCTTCCTTCTCTTCTTCTTTCTCTTCTTCTTTTCTTCTTCCTTCTCTTCTTACTTCTCGTCTTCCTTCTCCTCTTCTTTCTCTTCCTTCTCTTCTTCTTTTTATTCTTCCTTCTCTTTTTCTTTCTCTTCCTCTTTCTATTCTTCTTTCTATTCCTGTTTCTCTTCTTCTTTCTCTTCTTCCTTCTCTTCTTCTTTCTCTTCTTCCTTCTCTTCTTCCTTCTCTTCTTTCTTCTTTTCTTTGAGCGTAAAAAAGAACTTTAGATTTTCATCATTTAAGGGAAAAAGTTCAAAGAATTATGAACTTTTTTGCTCTCTTCTTAACTACTATTCAGAATACAGAAATAAAAACAACCGAGAAAGGAAGATAAGATAAAGGGAGAGACAAAAAAGAGAGAGAAAAAAAAGGAATGAAAGAAAAAGAGAGGAAGATTATATATGTTAGAAATTATCCATAATCATATTAGAAAAAACAGTAATATATGTTAATGCTAATGTGTGTGTGTGTTTGTAAGAAAATGTATGTACATAATATAAACACACATACACACATTATATATATATATATATATATATATATATATATATATATATATATATATATGTGCATGTGTATGTGTATATAGGTGTAGGCGTGGGTGTGGGTGTGGGTGTGGGAGTGAGCGTGGGTGTGAGTGTGAGTGTGAGTGTGAGTGTGAGTGTGAGTGTGAGTGTGAGTGAGTGAGTGTATGTATATGTGTGTGTGTGTGTGTGTGTATTATACATATATGCATATCTTATGTATACACATTTCCCTATAAACACACACACACACACTTTCTCTCTCTCTCTCACACACGCACACACAAACAAACACAAATACACCCTCTTCTTCTTTCTCTTCTTCCTTCTCTTCTTCCTTCTCTTCTTCCTTCTCTTCTTCCTTCTCTTCTTCCTTCTCTTCTTCCTTCTCTTCTTCTTTCTCTTCTTCCTTCTCTTCTTTCTTCTCTTCTTCCTTCTCTTCTTCCTTCTCTTCTTCTTTCTCTTCTTCTTTCTCTTCTTCCTTCTCTTCTTCTTTCTCTTCTTCCTTCTCTTCTTCTTTCTCTTCTTCTTTCTCTTCTTCTTTCTCTTCTTCCTTCTCTTCTTCTTTCTCTTCTTCCTTCTCTTCTTCTTTCTCTTCTTCCTTCTCTTCTTCCTTCTCTTCTTTCTTCTCTTCTTCCTTCTCTTCTTCTTTCTCTTCTTCTTTCTCTTCTTCTTTCTCTTCTTCTTTCTCTTCTTCTTTCTCTTCTTCTTTCTCTTCTTCCTTCTCTTCTTCTTTCTCTTCTTCCTTCTCTTCTTCTTTCTCTTCCTCCTTCTGTTCTTCTCTTCTCTTCTCTCTTCCTTCTCTTCTTCTTTCTCTTCTTCTTTCTCTTCTTCTTTCTCTTCTTCTTTCTCTTCTTCTTTCTCTTCTTCTTTCTCTTCTTCCTTCTCTTCTTCTTTCTCTTCTTCCTTCTCTTCTTCCTTCTCTTCTTCTTTCTCTTCTTCTTTCTCTTCTTCTTTCTCTTCTTCCTTCTCTTCTTCTTTCTCTTCTTCTTTCTCTTCTTCCTTCTCTTCTTCTTTCTCTTCTTCATTCTCTTTTTTTTTCTTTTCTTCTTCCTTCTCTTCTTCTTTCTCTCGTTTCTTCTCTTCTTCTTTCTCTTCTTCTTTCTTTTCTTTCTTCTCTTCTTCTTTCTCTTCTTCTTTCTCTTCTTCTTTCTCTTCTTCTTTCTTTTCTTTCTTCTCTTCTTCTTTCTCTTCTTCCTTCTCTTCTTCTTTCTCTTCTTCCTTCTCTTCTTCTTTCTCTTCTTCCTTCTCTTCTTCTTTCTCTTCTTCCTTCTCTTCTTCTTTCTATTCTTCCTTCTCTTCTTCTTTCTCTTCTTCCTTCTCTTCTTCCTTCTCTTCTTCCTTCTCTTCTTCTTTCTCTTCTTCCTTCTCTTCTTCTTTCTCTTCTTCCTTCTCTTCTTCTTTCTCTTCTTCCTTCTCTTCTTCTTTCTCTTCTTCCTTCTCTTCTTCCTTCTCTTCTTCCTTCTCTTATTCTTTCTCTTCTTCCTTCTCTTCTTCTTTCTCTTCTTCCTTCTCTTCTTCCTTCTCTTCTTCTTTTTCTTCTTCTTTCTCTTCTTCTTTCTCTTCTTCCTTCTCTTCTTCCTTCTCTTCTTCCTTCTCTTCTTCTTTCTCTTCTTCCTTCTCTTCTTCTTTCTCTTCTTCTTTCTCTTCTTCCTTCTCTTCTTCTTTCTCTTCTTCCTTCTCTTCTTTCTTCTCTTCTTCTTTCTTTTCTTTTTTCTCTTCTTCTTTCTCTTCTTCTTTCTCTTCTTCTTTCTCTTCTTCTTTCTCTTCTTCCTTCTCTTCTTCCTTTTCTTCTTTCTCTTCTTCCTTCTCTTCTTCTTTCTCTTCTTCCTTCTCTTCTTCCTTCTCTTCTTCTTTCTCTTCTTCTTTCTCTTCTTCCTTCTCTTCTTCTTTCTCTTCTTCCTTCTCTTCTTCTTTCTCTTCTTCCTTCTCTTCTTCTTTCTCTTCTTCCTTCTCTTCTTCCTTCTCTTCTTCTTTCTCTTCTTCTTTCTCTTCTTCCTTCTCTTCTTCTTTCTCTTCTTCCTTCTCTTCTTCTTTCTCTTCTTCCTTCTCTTCTTCTTTCTCTTCCTCCTTCTCTTCTTCCTTCTCTTCTTTCTTCTCTTCTTCCTTCTCTTCTTCTTTCTCTTCTTCTTTCTCTTCTTCTTTCTCTTCTTCTTTCTCTTCTTCTTTCTCTTCTTCTTTCTCTTCTTCCTTCTCTTCTTCTTTCTCTTCTTCCTTCTCTTCTTCCTTCTCTTATTCTTTCTCTTCTTCTTTCTCTTCTTCCTTCTCTTCTTCTTTCTCTTCTTCTTTCTCTTCTTCCTTCTCTTCTTCCTTTTTTTCTTCTTTCTCTTCTTCCTTCTCTTCTTCTTTCTCTTCTTCTTTCTCTTCTTCCTTCTCTTCTTCTTTCTCTTCTTCTTTCTCTTCTTCCTTCTCTTCTTCTTTCTCTTCTTCTTTCTCTTCTTTCTCCTCTTCTTCTTTCTTTTCTTTCTTCTCTTCTTCTTTCTCTTCTTCCTTCTCTTCTTCTTTCTCTTCTTCCTTCTCTTCTTCTTTCTCTTCTTCTTTCTCTTCTTCTTTCTCTTCTTCCTTCTCTTCTTCTTTCTCTTCTTCTTTCTCTTCTTCCTTCTCTTCTTCCTTTTCTTCTTTCTCTTCTTCCTTCTCTTCTTCTTTCTCTTCTTCCTTCTCTTCTTCTTTCTCTTCTTCCTTCTCTTCTTCTTTCTCTTCTTCTTTCTCTTCTTCCTTCTCTTCTTCCTTTTCTTCTTTCTTTTCTTCTTTCTCTTCTTCTTTCTCTTCTTCTTTCTCTTCTTCCTTCTCTTCTTCCTTTTCTTCTTTCTCTTCTTCCTTCTCTTCTTCTTTCTCTTCTTCTTTCTCTTCTTCTTTCTCTTCTTCTTTCTCTTCTTCCTTCTCTTCTTCTTTCTCTTCTTCCTTCTCTTCTTCTTTCTCTTCTTCTTTCTCTTCTTCTTTCTCTTCTTCCTTCTCTTCTTCTTTCTCTTCTTCCTTCTCTTCTTTCTTCTCTTCTTCTTTCTTTTCTTTCTTCTCTTCTTCTTTCTCTTCTTCTTTCTCTTCTTCTTTCTCTTCTTCTTTCTCTTCTTCCTTCTCTTCTTCCTTTTCTTCTTTCTCTTCTTCCTTCTCTTCTTCTTTCTCTTCTTCCTTCTCTTCTTCTTTCTCTTCTTCCTTCTCTTCTTCTTTCTCTTCTTCCTTCTCTTCTTCCTTCTCTTCTTTCTTCTCTTCTTCCTTCTCTTCTTCTTTCTCTTCTTTCTCTTCTTTCTCTTCTTCTTTCTCTTCTTCCTTCTCTTCTTCTTTCTCTTCTTCCTTCTCTTCTTCTTTCTCTTCTTCCTTCTCTTCTTCTTTCTCTTCCTCCTTCTCTTCTTCCTTCTCTTCTTTCTTCTCTTCTTCCTTCTCTTCTTCTTTCTCTTCTTCTTTCTCTTCTTCTTTCTCTTCTTCTTTCTCTTCTTCCTTCTCTTCTTCTTTCTCTTCTTCCTTCTCTTCTTCCTTCTCTTCTTCTTTCTCTTCTTCTTTCTCTTCTTCTTTCTCTTCTTCCTTCTCTTCTTCTTTCTCTTCTTCTTTCTCTTCTTCCTTCTCTTCTTCTTTCTCTTCTTCATTCTCTTTTTTTTTTCTTTTCTTCTTCCTTCTCTTCTTCTTTCTCTCGTTTCTTCTCTTCTTCTTTCTCTTCTTCTTTCTCTTCTTCTTTCTTTTCTTTCTTCTCTTCTTCTTTCTCTTCTTCTTTCTCTTCTTCTTTCTCTTCTTCTTTCTTTTCTTTCTTCTCTTCTTCTTTCTCTTCTTCCTTCTCTTCTTCTTTCTCTTCTTCCTTCTCTTCTTCTTTCTCTTCTTCCTTCTCTTCTTCTTTCTCTTCTTCCTTCTCTTCTTCTTTCTCTTCTTCCTTCTCTTCTTCTTTCTCTTCTTCCTTCTCTTCTTCCTTCTCTTCTTCCTTCTCTTCTTCTTTCTCTTCTCCCTTCTCTTCTTCTTTCTCTTCTTCCTTCTCTTCTTCTTTCTCTTCTTCCTTCTCTTCTTCTTTCTCTTCTTCCTTCTCTTCTTCTTTCTCTTCTTCCTTCTCTTCTTCCTTCTCTTATTCTTTCTCTTCTTCTTTCTCTTCTTCTTTCTCTTCTTCCTTCTCTTCTTCCTTCTCTTCTTCTTTTTCTTCTTCTTTCTCTTCTTCTTTCTCTTCTTCCTTCTCTTCTTCCTTCTCTTATTCTTTCTCTTCTTCCTTCTCTTCTTCTTTCTCTTCTTCTTTCTCTTCTTCCTTCTCTTCTTCTTTCTCTTCTTCCTTCTCTTCTTTCTTCTCTTCTTCTTTCTTTTCTTTTTTCTCTTCTTCTTTCTCTTCTTCTTTCTCTTCTTCTTTCTCTTCTTCTTTCTCTTCTTCCTTCTCTTCTTCCTTTTCTTCTTTCTCTTCTTCCTTCTCTTCTTCTTTCTCTTCTTCCTTCTCTTCTTCCTTCTCTTCTTCTTTCTCTTCTTCTTTCTCTTCTTCCTTCTCTTCTTCTTTCTCTTCTTCCTTCTCTTCTTCTTTCTCTTCTTCTTTTTCTTCTTCTTTCTCTTCTTCTTTCTCTTCTTCCTTCTCTTCTTTCTTCTCTTCTTCCTTCTCTTCTTCTTTCTCTTCTTCTTTCTCTTCTTCTTTCTCTTCTTCTTTCTCTTCTTCTTTCTCTTCTTCCTTCTCTTCTTCTTTCTCTTCTTCCTTCTCTTCTTCCTTCTCTTCTTCTTTCTCTTCTTCTTTCTCTTCTTCTTTCTCTTCTTCCTTCTCTTCTTCTTTCTCTTCTTCTTTCTCTTCTTCCTTCTCTTCTTCTTTCTCTTCTTCATTCTCTTTTTTTTCTTTTCTTCTTCCTTCTCTTCTTCTTTCTCTCGTTTCTTCTCTTCTTCTTTCTCTACTTCTTTCTCTTCTTCTTTCTCTTCTTCTTTCTTTTCTTTCTTCTCTTCTTCTTTCTCTTCTTCTTTCTCTTCTTCTTTCTCTTCTTCTTTCTTTTCTTTCTTCTCTTCTTCTTTCTCTTCTTCCTTCTCTTCTTCTTTCTCTTCTTCCTTCTCCTCTTCTTTCTCTTCTTCCTTCTCTTCTTCTTTCTCTTCTTCCTTCTCTTCTTCTTTCTCTTCTTCCTTCTCTTCTTCTTTCTCTTCTTCCTTCTCTTCTTCCTTCTCTTCTTCCTTCTCTTCTTCTTTCTCTTCTTCCTTCTCTTCTTCTTTCTCTTCTTCCTTCTCTTCTTCTTTCTCTTCTTCCTTCTCTTCTTCTTTCTCTTCTTCCTTCTCTTCTTTCTTCTCTTCTTCCTTCTCTTCTTCCTTCTCTTCTTCTTTCTCTTCTTCTTTCTCTTCTTCCTTCTCTTCTTCTTTCTCTTCTTTTTTCTCTTCTTTCTTCTCTTCTTCTTTCTTTTCTTTCTTCTCTTCTTCTTTCTCTTCTTCCTTCTCTTCTTCTTTCTCTTCTTCCTTCTCTTCTTCTTTCTCTTCTTCTTTCTCTTCTTCTTTCTCTTCTTCCTTCTCTTCTTCTTTCTCTTCTTCTTTCTCTTCTTCCTTCTCTTCTTCCTTTTCTTCTTTCTCTTCTTCCTTCTCTTCTTCTTTCTCTTCTTCCTCCTCTTCTTCTTTCTCTTCTTCCTTCTCTTCTTCTTTCTCTTCTTCTTTCTCTTCTTCCTTCTCTTCTTCCTTTTCTTCTTTCTTTTCTTCTTTCTCTTCTTCTTTCTCTTCTTCTTTCTTTTGTTCCTTCTCTACTTCTTTCTCTTCTTCTTTCTCTTCTTTCTTCTCTTCTTCTTTCTCTTCTTCTTTCTCTTGTTCCTTCTCTTCTTCTTTCTCTTCTTCTTTTCTTCTTCCTTCTCTTCTTCCTTCTCTTCTTCTTTCTCTTCTTCTTTCTCTTCTTCTTTCTCTTCTTCCTTCTCTTCTTCTTTCTCTTTCTCCTTCTCTTCTTTCTTCTCTTCTTCTTTCTTTTCTTTCTTCTCTTCTTCTTTCTCTTCTTCTTTCTCTTCTTCTTTCTCTTCTTCTTTCTCTTCTTCCTTCTCTTCTTCCTTTTCTTCTTTCTCTTCTTCCTTCTCTTCTTCTTTCTCTTCTTCCTTCTCTTCTTCTTTCTCTTCTTCCTTCTCTTCTTCTTTCTCTTCTTCCTTCTCTTCTTCCTTCTCTTCTTTCTTCTCTTCTTCCTTCTCTTCTTCTTTCTCTTCTTCTTTCTCTTCTTCTTTCTCTTCTTCTTTCTCTTCTTCCTTCTCTTCTTCTTTCTCTTCTTCCTTCTCTTCTTCTTTCTCTTCTTCCTTCTCTTCTTCTTTCTCTTCCTCCTTCTCTTCTTCCTTCTCTTCTTTCTTCTCTTCTTCCTTCTCTTCTTCTTTCTCTTCTTCTTTCTCTTCTTCTTTCTCTTCTTCTTTCTCTTCTTCTTTCTCTTCTTCCTTCTCTTCTTCTTTCTCTTCTTCCTTCTCTTCTTCCTTCTCTTATTCTTTCTCTTCTTCTTTCTCTTCTTATTTCTCTTCTTCCTTCTCTTCTTCTTTCTCTTCTTTTTTCTCTTCTTCCTTCTCTTCTTCTTTCTCTTCTTCATTCTCTTTTTTTTTTTCTTTTCTTCTTCCTTCTCTTCTTCTTTCTCTCGTTTCTTCTCTTCTTCTTTCTCTTCTTCTTTCTCTTCTTCTTTC
>BOPN01002862.1:15000-20000 GCA_017312705.2 Penaeus japonicus | reverse complement strand
TTTTATTCTGTCGGTTTGCATGACTTTTCTTGCTATTTGTCTGGTAGTATCTGCATATCTCTCTCTTTATCTTTTTTTTCTCTCTCTCTTTCTCACTCACTCACTCATTCACTCTCTCTCTCTCTATCTCTATCTATCTATCTATCTATCTATCTATCTTTATCTATCTATCTATCCCACTCACTCTCTTTCTCTCTTTCACTCACTCACCCACTCACTCTCTTAACCTCTCTCTCACTCACTCCCTCCCTCACTCACCCCCCCCCCCCCTATTTCTCTCCCTCTCACTCTCTCTCTCTCTCCCCCTCTCTCTCTCTCTCTCTCTCTCTCTCTCTCTCTCTCTCTCTCTCTCTCTCTCTCTCTCTCTCTCTCTCTCTCTCTCTCTCTCTCTCTCTCTCTCAAGTGAACACGGAAACCACAAGTGATTAACGAGAACAACATAGATCCTCATAAACAAATGTTCTGCCGCATATCCTTCCCAGAGAACGCTTGCCAAGAACTCAGTGCCCCATGCAACATACTATCTGTCGCTGGATTGTGAGCAACTAATACTACCTCGGTGAGATGTGGTTATTGCTGTTGATGTATTCTTGTGGAACTAAAGCAATGGCAGTCTTGGCTAGGGTGGGAGTCTTGACTAAGAGGGTTTCTAGGGGGTAAGGGGTACGAGGTAGGGTGGGGTTGTGTTGTCTTTTTTTTTCATTTTTTCATTGGTTATTGGCAAATTGTTGTTACGACTGTGATCGATATTGGTTATCTTTCTTTCTTTCTCTCTCTCTCTCTCTCTCTCTCTCTCTCTCTCTCTCTCTCTCTCTCTCTTTCTCATATCCTTCTATTTATCCCTATATCTTTTTTGTAATTGATAGATAAATAAAGAGTGAGAGAGCAAGATGATAACAATAATAATGATGACAATAATAATTATATGTATAATAAAAACAACAATAAAGACGACAATAACGGTGTCAGTAACAATAATGAGAGAAAGAGAGAAAGAAAGAAAGAAATGCAATGTATACTTTATACCTAAACTGAAAGACACTAATAGAAAAATAAATTGATATGATTACTGATTTATATTGGATTGTCTGATAAATAAGAAGTACCCACTTAAGTATCACTACCAACTATTTTAATGAAGATAGCGAACTTACAGTCGTACTCTTCACATTACAGAACATAATGTCATTGTTGATATTAAGTATATCTTACCACTCTAATGAGTTTTTTATTAAGCTTCCCCTGATCTATTTATGAAGCGGTGAAAAAAGGTAAGCAAAATAGACAAATCAAAGGAGAGTAAAAAAAAAAAAAAAAAAAAAAAAAAAAAAAAAAAAAAAAAAAAAAAAAAAAAAAAAAAAAAGCTTGTGAAGTTCACAAAAGCATTAATCTGAACCGAAGTTTTCTTCTTTTCAAATCAATCAGATAAGGAGGTCACGCCCATTTACAAATACTATTCTTTTGTTTTTGCTTTGTGATAAACTGAGACTTTTAATCATTTTTATGCTAAAACTCCCATGCATAAACAATACACACTGGAAGAAAGAAAGAAAAAAAACAAATGCATTTCTGTACTTATGATTATTTATATTGTGTGGAGTGCGTAGAAAATAGCATAAACACATTTATCTATCTAAACATTTACAATTTAAATCTCTCTTTCTCTCTCTCCATCTAACTGTTTTTCTAACTATCTAACTATCTATTTACATGTCTGTCTATCTGTCTATCTATCTAATTATCTAACTATCTATCTATTCACCTGTCTATCTACCTATCTATCTAATTATATAAACATATAATACATTTAAAATGTGGATGTTTAGTTAGATAGATAGATATGTACATGTTAAATATAGAAGACTACAAATACAGAAATGCATTTGACTCCTCCTCCTTCTGTAAAATGAAGTGTATAAATGAAACAGGTGCGAATGGAAAGGATTGAAAGTCAATGTGTGAACCGTAGAGATTTTGCTAAAATGTAACTGTACTTTACTCATGATTATCACTACTGTCTGGTATTCCTGACGCTGCATTTCAACATTGAGACTGCTGTTCATGTGGGTTGTTACTCCGTGGACTGTAGGTTTTTGTTATGAAGTGCTACCTGATTGCTGCTTTTGTCCCAAAGATATTATGGAACTAACTTTATTCATTTAGTTGCCTGTTTCAGTGTAGTTGAAAGCAGGGTTGGAGTCATCATACATTAAAGTTAAAGTTCAGTGTAATATTTTCAGTGACAATTCAATTGCAACCTAGAAATTACAAACGCAATCACAAATTTTGCACTTTTGCAGATGCTATGAAAGAAAACGGCGAAAGAAAACCGAATGCTGATCTGAGAGTTTTATTTTCACCATTAAAAGATCATCGGCAAATTATGCTGTACTGAATATAACGTATAAATCAATATTAAAACGAATTCCTTGTAAACCGCAAATACAGAATTTATATCTTCAGAGCTGAAAGCTTTTCTTAATATGTCACCATTACATTTTATCATAAATTAGGACCGGAAAGGAGCAGCTACAACTTGAGACCTGTTGGGAGTAAAATAATTTCCATGAATACTTAAAAACTTGTTCTGATGAAGCACACGTATATAAGTACCTCTCATCAACTCCTGTTTGTTTGACTTACATTTGTTTTCATTCAATTTCTTATATCATATGCATCATAAATCAATCTATAAGATTCTGGAATCGACAGGAAGATAGCCCGACGGTTCTTTGCATTACTTAAAAGAAGATAGATGAAATTATGTTTGTTTACATTTTTTTGTGTCGGCCATTTTGAAAACGCTTATTGTCCCAAATATTTTCACTGACAAGTGGTTATATTAGATTTCTATAGTTTTACGTTTTTAATATGCCTATTTTACGTGCTTCATTTTATTTCTAATTCTTTTAATTGTTATCATGAGGATATCTTTTTTTGTGTGTGATTTGTGACTTTATGTTAAATCTTAGTATTTTTTACACAGTTGTTTATTTAGTGATTTGTAAGTTTGATTGTTCTTTTACTTTAATTTCGAAGCATTTAGCGAGTTTTGGTGCGTCTCCATAACGGATCTTAAAGTGAGACGACACCGGAACTAGAGAGAAAGGGTTATACTTAATCCAAAATCTGCTTAGTGATAGAGAAAAAATGGATGTTGCTAAATTGATTCTTAAATACTTAATACTCAAATATCAGTTAGTCTGATTTCGACGGGAACTTAATCGATACGGAGATCCATTCTTCCTTCAGGGCTTGCAAAGTGTTTTTTTTTTTTTTTTTTTTTTTTTTTTTTTTTTTTTTTTTTTAAGAACGCGCGCACACTTACACGCACACCAATACTAACGCGCACAAGCACACGCACACGTACACACACGCACACACACACACACACACACATATATATATATATATAAATATATATATATATACATATATATATATATATATATATATATATATATATATGTATGTATATATATGTATATACATATATATATATATATATACATATATATATATATATATATATATATATATATATATATATATATATATATACACATATATACATATATATATATATATATATATATATATATATATATATATATATATATACATATATTATATATATACATATATATATACATATATATATATATATATATATATATATATATATATATATATTCCTGTTACTTTTTTCTTTTAACCGGGCCATCGTGATATAGACGATGCTCTTTAAAAGGTCTTTGAACACGAGGTGAGCAAGCTGAGAAATATTCAGGATTCTAGTTAGATTGCCCCGGCAATACAGTGTAGTTATAATAAACTAGCACTATCCGACACTTCATATGATAATTTATGTGATTAAGATAAGTGTAAAATCAGAATGACTGGTAATCGCATGTGTATATATACATTAAGAGTCGACAGACCAGGCCTAGATTTTATTTAGGGATACGAGCAAGAAAATAATATGAATTACTGATCTAAATCTATTTAAATGCAACAACAAGTTAGCATAACAACTGTTCACTGGACAACGTATGATTTTTGTGATATTTCGGAAATGTGTAAACTATCAATTCAGTAATGTATTTGACAAAGATATACAAAGGCCCTTTACATATTGACATGTAAATCCCAAAAAGGCTGATATGCACTGATTTTATGCAATATAAGCACACGAGTAAGAAGCTTGTTCCAAAACCTAGTCTGATCGCACACAAACGGTCTTTCTCTCATTTCAAGTAAAAAAAAAAAAAAAAAATAATAATAATAATAATAATAATAATAATAATAATAATAATAATAATAAAAAAAAGAAAAAAAGATAGAAAAAGTCTGTCTGTTTACATGGAATTAAAAGAGGTTTTATCAACATACTCCACGAAAATTACATGACTAATGATCGAAATAACAGGAAATAATACTAACAGAATCCACAGCACAGTGACAGGAAGGTGAGACAATTAAAAAATGTCAGCCTTCACTAAATCAGGATGTCATCTTCGAGTATTGAATTAATCATATTTCGAATATCATCCGTGTAATTTACATACCTTGAATGGTCAAAATGGCTTTTAATTGCGTTTGCACGGCCATATATATTTTTATATCAATTAGGTGAAAGAAAGTGATTATCCAAAATCCTGTTGTTACTTTGCGTTCGATCAGATTAGTCTTTGCTTCGTGATTGTCCTTCGTATGCTTGCAATACAAAAAATCGGTGCAAATCAGCATGTTTTGGATTGATATACTTGTATGTAAAGGTTCTTTATACATGTACACATTTTATTAGTTTGAATATCATAACTAGTGATATCAGGCATGTTGATTTTCAGCCAATCAGGAGCCGTCAATGTGCAGTTGCCACTTATGACTAAATCTTGCACTGATCACTGGACAGACGAGGATAAACAGACTATAGCAGGGTCCATCAGTGTAACGGTTGAGATTATAGTTACTGCTTTTGAGACGAGATTCTCAGCCTG